>JALPQI010031375.1:0-38677 GCA_025490895.1 Thaumatotibia leucotreta
GACTGTTAATGAATGACCTGGGGATAATTACAACAATTTAAGTTTACGTGAAAAGTGGATTTAAAAAGAATCCTAGAAAATCGACCTTAATTGTACTAGTCGAAATACAACATTTTCATCCACATGTTTTTAAGGGAAATAATGTCACTTGCGTTAGCTTATATAGCAATTTCTGTTTGATAAGCGCGTTTAAATAAGTCTTGAACAGAAAAACGCATAGACAATTTCAATATATTACAGTTTTTCTCTATGGTAGTGAAAAAATAGCGGGAATTTTGACATTTTTGACAAATGAAAATGAATGTGACGGCATGTTGAATTGTTGATGTTGTTTATTAATATTTAATATTGTTATTCTCGTGTGGTGTGTTTTAGAAACAAATTTCATACGTAATTCTTATCGCGTCTCAGATGGATAATACCAAAACGTATTATGGAACAGCTCCTGAGGATACTTTTGCAAACCATTTATTCACAGTCAACAAAACAAACTTGCAACATTATAAAGTTTCCCTTGAAAGGTTTGTAAGGCTAATATCCTTGGATGTGGTATGTAATGTAACACAAAAATATCTTAATAACTTTAAATTATTCCAGTTCATCTAATGCATCGTCCAATATTCTACTAAAAGATGTCTGGAATTCCCACATGGATCTATGCAATGACAAGGCTTGGGACCAAATTACAAATTCTGCTAAATCGTTGCTGCAAAATAATGATACAAGTAATATGAAGACATGGAAAAGCTCCCTCAGGTAGGCAGCATACTCTACTTTTTAGTGAGGTATGAAACTTGGAACTGGGCACCTGATTTGTATATCTGGCTCTGATTTCTGTTAATAATGGATTGTTATGACCTACAAAAACTTAACAAAACAAAAATGAGACCAAGGATTTTAATAGAATTTCTGTTCCCATTTCCAGTCAATTTACAGATCCAGAGACACTATTTGCTCAATCTATGCCACCTTGCAAAAGCTGCTCTTCAGTTTCCAAAAGTATGTCTTTACAAAAACTCATGAACTCAGATTGTAAATGTATTATACCTAAAGTTGAAACAAAGAAAGCAGGTAAAGAAAATGTTTATGATAACAATAAATCATTGTTTGTCAAAACCTTACATTCAAAAAGTTCAAGTTTTGAAGGAAACTCAGGTGATGAACAGAGACCACTTTTTAAGCCAAAGTTTGGGCGAAAAATTTGTTAAAAACCAGCCTGCAATACCAAAACCTTTGACTCAAGAAATGGAGGTTGACCTGACAAAAGAAGAGGAAGAAGCTAAAACCCATAAAGCAAATGTAGCTAAGATTACATTCAAGACTGCAAAGGATTGTTTGTTTGCTTCCAATCCGGCTGCCAAGAGGACTTTGGGCACATCTCGCAAGGCCCAGGCTAAGTTTGTATCACCTATGATTGGAGCCCAGTAAGTATTACTAATATTTGCAACCATTTCGTTTGTTTGTGAGCTTTATTAGCACAATCAACAAGTCAATATTCTTAGATTTCTATATCTACCTTCATAGACATGTTATTTATTTTATAGGGATAAGCAAGAAAGTGCTGAAGTAGCACCGGCAGTAGCAGATGATAGGTTGAAGCATCTGGACCCTAAAATGATAGAGCTGATTGAGAGTGAGATAATTGATAAAGGAACCCCCATTGGTGAGTATTGTTATAAGTTGCTACCATACCAGATTTGTATTTGTAACAATGATTTTTGTTCACATTACCAGAGGCCCGTTTTTCATAAGTTTGTAACTTGTAATACAAGTGGAAGTCTCATTTTAACATCATTAATAAGATAAGGAATTCCTCTTGTGTATTACAAGCAGGGCCCGTAACTTTCATGCCGATGACATCAATTTGACGTCACGCTCCATTTAGGGTAATCGGAAATAGTTTTATTGTTAAATATTAATCATTAGTCATCAATCATTTTAATCATGTACAAATAGCTTCAAAAGTAGTAAATTTTACTCGTGAAATAAATAATATCTACTTGATTATGTGAAACATAAGTAAAATTATTTTATTTGTTTTTATAAATACATTTTTTAATGATATTGTTAGCACATTTCAATATTTACGTAGAAAACGGAATTCCTCTTTAACGTAAAGCACGTATCAAGTAGGTATTATTTATTTCACGTGTAAATAGACTATTTTTGAAGTTATTTGTACATGATTAAAATGATTGACGACTAATGATTAATATTTAACAATAAAACTATTTCAGATCACCCTAAATGGAGCGTGACGTCAAATTGATGTCATCGGCATGAAAGTTACGGGCCCTGATTACAAGTTACAAGCTTTCGAGAAATACACCCTTTACAACACATATTGTTATATCTGAAATTTTTTGCTTGCCTCTCTGGGTTGAATATCAGAGACAGGGATAAAAAAAACAATTTTGATCCCTTATAAAAACAAAGTAGTGATTTCTACTAGCAGTAACTTTATTCGTAGAACACTAGGTAACTCATGATTGGTGGCAGCGACACTCGTAACGCCTGTAATGGGACCGTAAGGGGATAAAAGACATGTTTCCCTCTTTTATCCCATCTATCTGACTGATGTAACTGAGATAGTTTATCTACCTTTTAGCTTATGATACTGAATGATACGAATGTTTTTATGATCTGCCATCATTGCAGTCATTTTCTGTCTGAAATACGATGCATGGCACAATATGCCGAAAAACACATACTGGAAGTAGGTACAACTTCAGGTATCTTTTATGTTAGGTATATGTAAGAGAACTCTGGTCCATATATGGGATGTATGTAAAATGCTACCTTCTATACAACACAGTTATAGCTCAACTTCTAGCGTGGGTAGGCCCTTCACAAGGTGGACTGACGACCTGGTGAAGGTCGCAAGAGTCCGCTGGATGCGGGTGGCACAGGACCAATCATTGTGGCAATCTTTGGGGGAGGCCTATGTTCAGCAGTGGACGATATGATGATGATAATGATGATATAACATATGTCTCATTTATTCCGTCATGTACAGTCAAGTGCAAAAATAAGTATCGAAAGAATCCGTTCATAAATATGTTACGACGTTCTTATTACACAGAATTAGAGTGCACTGGGACATATTTTTGAACGTTTTTGTATACCCCTTATTTTGTCTTCGACTGTACCTAAAGTTGATCCTACATTCCAATAGGTAGCGAAAATTCTGTTTACATTGCATGCTCAAAAAGTGCGCTTTTTAAGGGTTAATTTATGCACAGAAAGCGATTTATTCCACACGTGTGGATTTTCATAGTACTTTTCCGCACGGCCTGGTTGGTACTGTCGAGATAGTCTGATTTTCCTCGCAAACGCATTGTAAAATGTTGTATGATACACATGTTGAAATGTAGTCTACTTTCCACACTTGTATCATAAATAACTATTCCAGCCTGGGATGACATAGCAGGCCTACAACTAGTGAAGTCGGTGATCCAAGAAGCGGTGGTGTGGCCGCTGCTGCGCCCGGACATCTTCACGGGGCTGCGGCGCCCGCCCAAGGGCATCCTGCTCTTTGGGCCTCCTGGCACGGGGAAAACACTCATTGGTAAGTCTACACAGAAAGGAATCCTTGAGCGCTGTTGATCACGTTGAGCACTAAAACATTTACTATCATGGTACCCTTTTCAAATGACTTCAAAAATGGAGGAGGTTCTCGATTTGACTGTATTTGTATTTTTGTTTGTTACCTCACTACTGGGTGAACCATTTTGATGATTATTTTCTATTTGAAAGCTGATGCATTTCTTATTGGTGGGGCCCTTACGGATAATACGGATACACTTCGACCCTTTTGGATTGGGATATTTTGTGTAAGCTGATGCTTACCAATTGATCCTATTTTAATTTAGTCCAGTTCTGACATGGCATATTTGGCCGTATGGTGATGGCAGTATGAATACATTTATGACCATCCCAACTCTTCACGCGGGTGTCATAAGAGTCGACTGGACACATTAATGCAATTGCCAATCAACTTGCCCAGCGGGGCGATTATGAGCATTTATCTCCTGTGTCTATACGCATAGTTAATAGGAGAGGCCTACGTGCAGCAGTGGACTGAGATAGGCTGATAATTTTAAAACCATATTATCAGACGAATAAGGACTCATTGCTTCTAGGAAAATGCGTAGCGGCGCAGTGCCGGGCAACATTCTTCAGCATCTCGGCGTCGTCGCTCACGTCCAAGTGGATCGGCGACGGCGAGAAGATGGTGCGAGCGCTGTTCGCTGTTGCGAGAGTGCACCAGCCCGCGGTGAGTCCAGCGAGCTATATGTATGTATAGACACCAGCCCGCGGTGAGTCCAGCGAGCTATATGTATGTATAGACAATGCGTAGCGGCGCAGTGCCGGGCAACATTCTTCAGCATCTCGGCGTCGTCGCTCACGTCCAAGTGGATCGGCGACGGCGAGAAGATGGTGCGAGCGCTGTTCGCTGTTGCGAGAGTGCACCAGCCCGCGGTGAGTCCAGCGAGCTATATGTATGTATAGACAATGCGTAGCGGCGCAGTGCCGGGCAACATTCTTCAGCATCTCGGCGTCGTCGCTCACGTCCAAGTGGATCGGCGACGGCGAGAAGATGGTGCGAGCGCTGTTCGCTGTTGCGAGAGTGCACCAGCCCGCGGTGAGTCCAGCGAGCTATATGTATGTATAGACACCAGCCCGCGGTGAGTCCAGCGAGCTATATGTATGTATAGACAATGCGTAGCGGCGCAGTGCCGGGCAACATTCTTCAGCATCTCGGCGTCGTCGCTCACGTCCAAGTGGATCGGCGACGGCGAGAAGATGGTGCGAGCGCTGTTCGCTGTTGCGAGAGTGCACCAGCCCGCGGTGAGTCCAGCGAGCTATATGTATGTATAGACACCAGCCCGCGGTGAGTCCAGCGAGCTATATGTATGTATAGACAATGCGTAGCGGCGCAGTGCCGGGCAACATTCTTCAGCATCTCGGCGTCGTCGCTCACGTCCAAGTGGATCGGCGACGGCGAGAAGATGGTGCGCGCGCTGTTCGCTGTTGCGAGAGTGCACCAGCCCGCGGTGAGTCCAGCGAGCTATATGTATGTATAGACAATGCGTAGCGGCGCAGTGCCGGGCAACATTCTTCAGCATCTCGGCGTCGTCGCTCACGTCCAAGTGGATCGGCGACGGCGAGAAGATGGTGCGAGCGCTGTTCGCTGTTGCGAGAGTGCACCAGCCCGCGGTGAGTCCAGCGAGCTATATGTATGTATAGACAATGCGTAGCGGCGCAGTGCCGGGCAACATTCTTCAGCATCTCGGCGTCGTCGCTCACGTCCAAGTGGATCGGCGACGGCGAGAAGATGGTGCGAGCGCTGTTCGCTGTTGCGAGAGTGCACCAGCCCGCGGTGAGTCCGGCGATGTTGACGTTTTGAAATGAAATGAAAATGAAATGAAATGAAATAAACTTTATTTACGACAAGCAATGAACATATACACATCTTACAAATAAGCACACGACAACAGCTAGCCATAAAAGGGTCACAACTCAGCATGTAGCTGGCTAAGCCAGCGCTGTTCTTCCGTTGTGACCCCCCCCAGGTATGTACACTAGCCGACGCATTTCAACCCTATTTTTCCTGTAAATACGTGTTTCGGTCAGTCCACGGAACAGTCTACGGTTGGAAATCAACCAGATTCTGGTGGATTGTGTGTCTGGTGGATACTATGCCAAACTTCGAAATAGTTTTATATACCGCTTTTAAAACAAAATCTCAAAGTTTCTTAAAGATACGAACAATGTCGAGCAGGCTAAATTGATTGTAGATAGTAGTTATTGAATACATTTTATTATACACTCCAAAAATAACCGGTTAAAACTATTGATGACTAACAGGTAGTCTTGGCGCTACCTACTAACCAATCGGGCGGTTAAAATCGATAGCTTCTTTTGTTGGTCATTATATAAGTATAAGTCTTCAAACTATTTCATAATTTATTTACTGTCAGGTGATATTCATCGACGAAATCGACTCGTTGCTGACGCAGAGAAGCGACACCGAGCATGAAGCCACCCGGAGAATCAAGACCGAGTTCCTGGTGCAGTTCGATGGGGCTGCTACAGGTTCGTCTATTACTTAATTATTGGACCACCGGCTACTTACACAAAATAGGCTCAAGTATTTCACGTCCAGTTGCGGAAACCCAAACATCGGAAACATATTATAATCTATCTATAGGGTGATTTTTATGAATCCTAATCGTGGGTTAATTGATCCTTAATCGATAGTTAACTATCACTTAACTTATTATTAGGATTTTTTTTCGCTTTTTGTTGTTAATCCCCTTAGTGAAAATAGCGCAGCGTGATCGTCTCTAGTACCCTGTTCACTTCTCCACCATTCAGGCGGATTCAGGACTCCGTTGAGGGGGGGCACTGCCCTATGATATGATAGTATTTTATTCTTAAAACAGCACCTAAGCATACCTAAGTCCAGTGAAGGGGGCAAGTGCCTTCATTGACCTTCATTCTTCATTCCCTGTTTTATAGTAAGGGTTGGTAATGTTGAGTTACGAGCTCAAATAGGTGATGTATTCTAGCTAATTTGGCAAAGCAATTTGAGAAAAAAAGTTAATCCCGCCTTGCGAGTTTTAATGTACACCCATAACAAGGCTCGGTCTGATATTCTACGCATGATAATATCATGTTAGCTTTATATTATAAAGCTTAGCGGATTACACCTAATAAGATTGTTTCTGACGTTGGTGTCCTTTCTTTTTGTCAAAATAACATCTCAACATGAAATTATAATGCATTTACCAATTCCTCTGACTTCTAGGTGTAATTTATTCTTCTGACACAAGGTTGCATGTAGGTATATCTTATACACAGAACCGTTAATTGTCATGTTGAGAAATATACATCCAAGTTGATCTAACTGACGGATTGTATATATTATCAAGCTTTTGGCCTAGGAAAATGATTACTAAATCTGATGTCAACATGATTATCCATTGACAGTCAGACTTGACTTAGCTTGACGATAATTAATGGTTTAGGTGAGGAGGAGCGGCTGCTGATAGTGGGCGCCACGAACCGGCCGCACGAGCTCGACGAGGCGGCTCGCCGGCGTCTTGTTAAGAGGCTCTACGTGCCGCTGCCTGACGCTGATGTGAGTCCCTATAATTGAAAAATATGCCACGTATCTGGACATAACACAAGTTTGTTTCTAGGTTACACCCTTACACCCCCTAGCACCATATGCGTTAAATAAGCCGCGTTGCGAGGATATTGCCGCGAGAGATAGCTAAGTTAGCATAGACGGGCCCGTGCCAGCAATGGCAGCTCAATCACTGAGAGCCCAGCTATTACTTTAAAAAAGTCTCATTACAATTAAAAATTAAAAGATACATATTTGTGTTACTGTCAGTTTCTATTGTTAATTGACAGTAACGGGATTATTTTTAGTCATGATGATCTGCTACTAGAAAATTGTCATATGACGTACCCATTTAATGAGGGTTTTTGATACTTTTTCTGCCGCTATGGGGAGGTGAGATGGCAGCAGTGAGCGGGAGTTTTGACGAATTGTCAAAATAAATACGCGCATTTAATTGTCTATATATTTATAGGTTTATTTATTCTGAAAACCATTACTTTAAGAATATTGTTTTCTAAAATAATTAAAAAAAATAGTTCCAAGTCAATTCCCATGAAATTAACGAAGTTAAAGTAATTATTTTTATTACCAGTGACTTTGCGCGCCTGTTTTATAGCTCAGTCTTCAGTTCGACGACCGTGTATTAGTCGTAATCCATTACAAAATCATACTCTTCCAAATAAAATAGAATTTCAATATTTTAGGCCCAGGTGCCTATGAATAGTATGAATCTGAGAGCTGTGTGGACTAGACGCCTACTCTAGCGCCGCCTGGTGGCAGAAAAAATGTCGAAAACCCTCATTGGTCCTTAACCTCCTGCTGCCCTGACAAAAAAAATTGCCAATGAATTTGGGCTTCATACTGTTGGAAATGGAGAAGAATTTATTTTGTTTGAATACACCTTTTTATAGGCCTCTGGTCGACTAGAGGTTAAAATTCCATTCGTGTTAAACAGGCCCGTGAACAGATAATCAACAACCTGCTGCAGTCGGAACACAACGCGTTATCCGGCACCGACATAGCCGAGGTGGCGCGCCTGACGGACGGCTACTCGGGCGCCGACATGAAGTCGCTCTGCTCGGAGGCCGCCATGGGGCCTGTGCGGGCTGTACCGCTCTCGCAGATCTGCACTATAGACCGTGATAAGGTAATCAACAACAGTCGGAACACAACGCGTTATCCGGCAGCCACATAGCCGAGGTGGCGCGCCTGACGGACGGCTACTCGGGCGCCGACATGAAGTCGCTCTGCTCGGAGGCCGCCATGGGGCCTGTGCGGGCTGTACCGCTCTCGCAGATCTGCACTATAGACCGTGATAAGGTAATCAACAACCCGCTGCAGTCGGAACACAACGCGTTATCCGGCACCGACATAGCCGAGGTGGCGCGCCTGACGGACGGCTACTCGGGCGCCGACATGAAGTCGCTCTGCTCGGAGGCCGCCATGGGGCCTGTGCGGGCTGTACCGCTCTCGCAGATCTGCACTATAGACCGTGATAAGGTAATCAACAACCACAGGTGACCACGTTGCGGCGTCGTAAAGTCTTACTACTACTTTGTGGTTATTTTAATCAAAAGGGTAGGTAATAATAATATATTATAAGAGCGTTTAGTCATATTATTTGAGGATTTTGTCTATGGCAAGCGACGATGTGGCCGTTTTGATTGAAAACGACAAATTTGCCGAGTAACATAATCACATTTTTTATTTATTATTATTCAAATAAGTTACACAGCATTACAGTTATAACACTAAGGCACTGTGAACTACAAAAATACAAAAATATAAAAACAACTTAAAACTAGTTAGATTTAGGCGACGTAACGACGTGGCCCCGTTGCATCGTCTGATCCGGCGTAGAATTCGGCAGATTGCCTCGGAACTGCCGAAACACGACGCCCTTCGGCCAGAAGTCAGCACTCGCGATGGTGTCCTGCAGCGGGCGCGGCACGCGCACCACGAACGAGCTGAAGTGCACGTAGTGGCGCGACCGCAGCTGCTGCACCCTCAGCGAGTAGCCCGTCTTCCGGCGGACGTACTCCACCACATCGTTGGGCACGGCGGAGTAATGCAGGCGCGACACGTAGAGCGCCCTACTCGGTGTTGCAACCGGAAGACCAGAATTAACCGTCTCGGCGGTGCCACACAGAGTCTTTCGAGGCGCCCTGCGCGCCCTGCTCTTCCGTTTCACCAATGTGAACCCCTCCTTGTCCACAAAGATGCCGGAGGCCTTGCCCTTATTGGGACCCGTTCCCTCAGGAGGCAAGGTGGCCCGGTTAGCGGCGACAGGCTGACCGGCGACGTCAGCGTAGTTACGCCGACGTAACTTCGCAACAGGCGGCGGCACGCGCGGGGGACGCGCGGGCGGCGGGGCGGCGGCCGCGACACATGGAGCAGCGTCAGCAGCACGCGATCGTAAAGGCTCAGCGTTTATTGTAGCGGGCCGGTCAGCGCTCTTGAAATTTGATGCCGTCGGCCGAGTCGAGACATTCCGCAAACTATCAACTTCGTCACGTAACTCGGCAATAGTGACTTGGGCGGCTTCAAATTTCAAAATAACTTCTGCTAAACTTGTTTTTAGGGCCACGATGTCCTGATACAAGCAGCGAACGTCGATGTTATCCGGAACATGTATCGGCAGGATAGAGGCATCCTTCGATACAAACTCCGGAATTCGCTCTCGGTACTCCTCAAGGATCTTCTTTATATCCAAAAGGGACTTCTTCCCGGTTTCATCCCCTTTTCGGTGGGGAACATACGTGCCAACGATCCCAAGGGACTGGCACAACACCTGCTTCGCTTCACAGATGTCATTCACGCTGAAACTCGATGCCCGCGAATTGAACTGGACAGCGGTTGCAGCATCCATTCCTCCCTCCTGCAGCACCTTCTCCTTCTGTTGCAGGAAGGCGAGGAAATCGTTCACGATGGGTTGACTCGAAGAGGCACTCATCGCGGCGAATCATAAGCAGCGGCCGGGCCGCGCTAATATCGAAATAAATATGATATATTTAATTAATCATCGATGCGTCCACGTCGCTCGGCGCATCGCGTACGATTCCAATCCACATAGAAATCGTATCCTCCTTGCATAGTTTTGCATGTTCAAAATTTATTAACCTGAATTTAATAGCTATGCTTTATTTTTGCAGGTGCGCCCAGTTACTGTGGAAGATTTTAAAAATGCACTGAAACGCGTGCGGCCCAGCGTGTCCCAGAACGACCTCGGCCAGTATGTCAACTGGAATAATACTTACGGCCAGGGGTTTTAAGTTTATTGTTGTTCTGTTACATTGTTCATTTTCAAATTGTTTAATGCTCATTCCAATAAAAAGGTGATTTGGCAGTTTATACTCCTAATTTCCCGATCCCATTTTTCAAATTACTTCATTCTGCCTTTTGTTTTACGGCAACATTCACTTGTTATCAGTATTGCCAGCTAGAATGCGGAACTTCGATAGCGCACACGATTCGTGACAGTATATCGCGTCGAGATAGTCAGTTAGACTATCCGTCCCTCTTTTATTCATATAGTTAGTAAAAGACAAGAAGTCTACTTCGCGGCGACGTACTGTAACAAAAATCACATGCTAAGCTTACAGGCCGTGCATTACACGGCTGTACATTCGTTCGAATTGACAGTGACAGTAGTGACATTGACAGTTTGATAAATTTGTCCAAAAAATCATGTAAATGTTTTTGGCGGGCCATGTTGTGTTATTATTCTGTGTGTTAATACTTTTAATGTGTCTATAAAATGTCCCTGATATAATTTAGCAATCTTATATCGATTGTTTTATTAGAATCATAAAAATGGATCAAGAAAATCGCGTTGTGGTGTTAATTGATATGGACTGTTTTTATTGTCAAGTTGAGGAGAAATTAAACCCTGAACTAAAAGGACAACCCATTGCCGTAGTACAATACAACCCTTGGAAGGGCGGCGGGTAAGGAAACGCAAAACCTATCTACAAAATACAGTATATTGCTTCAGGCTTGCATCATGTTGTTATAAGACAAACTATTTTTGATAAGTTGTTTGATTTGCTTTATGAACTTGTAGCGACTAGTTTACTACATGTCCACTGTCCACAATCGACAATCTTATACATTTTCGCTATAGCTTTGGTTGGTAGATTTTGACAACTGTGTCAATGAAGCACTAACAAGTGTTGCAAATCCTAAATCTTGTTAAACTTGAGTACGAAGTAAATTATTTCCAGTATAATCGCCGTGAACTACGTGGCCAGAGCGCGTGGAGTCACGCGTCACATGCGCGGCGATGAGGCGAAAGAAAAGTGTCCGGAAATACAACTTCCGTCTGTACCATGCAATCGGGGAAAGGCTAATATCTCAAAGTATGTATATGTATTCGCTCCAATAACATTGATGGCAACAACATTATAAGGTGGAAAGTGCTAAAGGTTTGTCCAGAACTTAGAACCTTGTTGTTGTCATTTTTTTTTGCTAGTTTTTGAAGTAAATTCATTGCATTCTAATTCTTCATACAAATATTTGTGTCACTGGAGACTAATGTTTTAAATTAAATTCCTTGTTAAACCAAATGTATTAAATTTCAGGTACAGAGATGCAGGAATAGAGGTGGCTAAAGTGCTACAAACCTTCACTCCTCTGCTGGAACGGGCTTCCATTGATGAAGCCTATTTAGACATCACTGCACCAGTAAGTATTCTATTCATTTTGAATGTATAATTGGAATTTTTTCCTGAAGTTGATGACAATACCGTATGTTTCCCTAAAGTACTTATTTTTTTTTTTTAATTCCAGGTTAAAGAAAGGATAAAAACTTTAAGCATAAACACAATCAACTCCAACATGATGCCAAACACATTTGCCCTCGGCTACGACAGCATTGAACAGTTTATTGATGATGTGCACAACTATAGCTGTGACTCTATTGACTTTGATCATGACCACGCCAAGATGTTACTTGTGGGAGCTGTGATTGTTAGTGAGATCAGGGCTGCTGTCTTCAGAGAGACTGGTAATTAAAATTGTTGTAGTAGTTAAGCCATTTATTGCTCAAAACACATGTTTTCAAATGCTAACATATCCTTTGATGTACTTAATTTTTAACTATCAGGGAATGAGTCATTCTTTGAAAATATGTCTGCGGTCTTATTCATCTGTCCTATACAAAATGTATGAAAAAGACAGAGGAATAAAACGCAACTGCAGACATATTTTCCAAGAATTACCTGAATACATTACATTTTTATATTCTGCATTCTCTTAACAATAAAGGATGTTGATTCGTGGAAAATGCCCAAGAAAATTAACTAAATAATGTATTGACATGAAAATAATAATTTTGAACATCTTACCCGCTTAATCGCAAGTCTTAGTTTGTCAATTACGTAAAATCAGCCGTTCTTCAGGATATACTTGCTCAGCTGGGATAGCCCACAACAAGATCCTGGCCAAGCTGGTCTGCGGGATGAACAAGCCAAACAAGCAGTCTGTGTTGCCTAAACACACTGTCAACATTCTCTACAAGTAAGTGTTATAAAAAGCTTACAAAAGTACTGCAGTACTTTGTACTTCAATTTTAGGTGTTTACTGTCACACATGTCCCTTATATCTCAGTATTTGAGGCTAGCCAAGACTGCAATGAGGCAGAGACAGTAAATATGTTAAATGTTATATAAAATGTGTAATGTAAAATGACAAGTGTTGCATAGTTTGCTAGAAGAAATCCTATAACCTCTACTATCATGTTTAGTAAGTGACCCACCTTCGAAATGCCACATAACTATCATTACTCACCAAATAAAAAAATTACAAAAACCTACTTCAACAGATTATTCCAAGATCCTAGATTTGTTTCCATCATTGGTTTCCTCAAATCCTACTTTCTGAATGCAAATTCTTGTAAATGAATGAAAATTACCAAAAGGGTACCTATAACATTTCAAGAGATCCTTCTCCAAGATCCCCACCTCAGACACAGAATATATGTATAAAGCAAGACCCCAACTTGGTGCCAACGGGACCATCTCGGGATTATACACGTTCGATCACAAAAAAAAAATACAACAAAAGAAATAAAATAAAAATTCAGTTGAATTGAAAAACCTCCTCCTTTTATTGAAGTCAGTTTAAAATGCCAAAATTTTAATGTTATCAAACTGTAATTTTAAGGGTGGCAGGAGAACGTAACCATAGGAATGAGTAACAAGAAAAGTAATTGACTCGTATATGTATTTCAGGACTTTGCCAGTGAAAAAGGTGAAACACCTGGGAGGAAAGTTTGGGTTGTCTGTTTGTGGAGCGCTTAAAATTAACAATATGTATGAACTGCAAAAATTCTCTGAGAAAGAACTACAGGCGAAGTTTGACGAAAAAAATGGGTATGTAAATGGTAAAGAATCACACTTAGATATCATCTACCATTGAGTAGTTATCTTAATTAGTTGCTCAGGTCTATATTCTTATCTATTTTTGTTCAATGTATGATGTTTTTGTAAATTTCAGGACATGGCTTTACAATATAGCGCGCGGAATCGACTTAGAGCCAGTCCAAGCTAAATTCAACCCAAAGAGCATAGGTTGCTGCAAAAACTTCAAAGGCAAATCGGCTATACTTGACTTAGAAAATCTAACAAAATGGCTAAAGGACTTAGGAGATGAGATAGAAGACAGATTGGAGAAGGATGCAGTGGACAACAATCGGGCGCCGAGGCAAATGGTTGCCAGCTTTTCTACATTACTAGCAGATGGGAGAGGCACTAGTAGTTCTCGATCATACAATTTTTTGAATGAGGAAGAGTTGTGTGCGGAGTTCTTCTCGAATAAAGCTTTGGAATTAGTAATGGAGAGCATTGAGGGTGTGAAAATAAAAGGTAGGATGTAAAAATTATAGTTATCGAAATTTTATTGTAGAACACGCTAAACAAGATACAGTGTCCCAGCTAAACTATAGCATTGTACTTCATACTAATTTAATTTTATCTTTTCAGAAGGAGAACCGAATAGAAAACTAAAAGCGGCTGTAACGTTTTTAGGCATTAGTGTTGGGAAATTCGAAGACCATTCTGAGAAGAAAACCAAGAATATAATGGATTTTTTCACTGCTGGCTCATCGAAAGAATCTGCTGCTGCCAATAAATCAACCAAAACGCAAGAGGCGCGGCCTGATGATTCTAGAGCTAAAGATAAACGAAAAAATGACAAAGAGAATATGATGCGAAAGTTCTTTAAAATAAATGAGAATGTAAAGAAGTCTGAGGACAATCATACAAACATTGCACCAAAAGAAGAAAATGTGTCCAGACCTGTGTCACCAAAAGACGAAAACATGATTTATACCAAATTAGATGATACCCAACAAATGTCTAAACATAAACCGGACAGAGATTTCATAATGCAAAGATTTTTAAATGACAATATTAAGTCTGAAGGTAAATTAAATGAATCAAGGCACAAAACAGACAATACTTTAAATCCAAATGCAATTGTAGAAAAAAAAATAGCACAGCCTCCAGAACCAAGTAGTTCTGCACTAGAATCTACGTTAGATAAACAAGAATCATTCTTTGCCAAATTCCTACTGAAGTCTGAACCAGAGCGGCCGACAACTCCATTGTGCAATGTGATCCCCTGTGGAGAAGACAGTAACGACACTGAATGCTCTGCCTCGACTATTGAACTAGAAATCAATAAGAGCATAGCTCTATTTGACGACGACCCGGAGAAAACTAACCGTGTGAGCAGTATGCGCGAACTACTAAACACTACTGCAATAAACACGGAGGAACTAGAAGAGGGTTCCCCTAATTTAGAACTAGATTCCCGAGAATTAATTCATCCAGAACCAGTACATTCGACAGCTACTCACTCACGTATTTCACCGAACGAGTTAGAGACGTTCCAATGCTCTGAATGCATGAAACCGGTACCTATAAATATGTTTGACACGCATGCAGACTACCATCTCGCTTTAAAGCTCCGCGAGGAAGAGAGACAACAAGTTCGAAATGAAAAACAAAAAACAATTGTAAAGACTGTTGTAAATATTGAAGGGAATGCAAAAAAGAAGGTCGAATCAAAGAACGAATCTGTGTCTTCAATAGCAAGTTTTTTGGTGAAGGTAGATAATAATGTCCCAACAGAAAAATGTGGAGAATGTGGTAAACGAATAGCAGTAGAAAAATTGACTGAGCATTTAGATTTCCACGAGGCTCAGAAACTGAGTAGAGAGTTAAACAAAAAACCCAGCACTATAGTACCGACAACGCCTACCAGCATTAAAAGAAAAAGAAGTTCTGGGTCACCGGTGAAGAAACCGAAATTGCCCTGTAAATCTATACAATCGTTTTTCGGCTCTAATAGGTGACTCTTGTGTGGTGTAGGTTAAGATCGTGTAAATATTGTTAAAGTATAAATGTTATTATATTTTCAGTTTTCTAAAAGTACAAAATAAAATCTATCATTGTGATCTACAAAGTTTTATTTCACTGCTGACAGTGCTGGAGTGTTAGATAAACAATTATAATTATTTTACTCAAGGATTTCAAAAGTTTTAAAGTTTATATATTTAACTGTGGTATTCTGATTAACACAATGTAGTTACATGTTTAGCACTATTGATAAGAATGATAAGGGATAGAAACAACTGTATCAGTATTTGCACATTTATTTTCATTTCCTATTGGTTTAGTCCAATAAAACTGTTGATCTCCAATCAACAACGCAACACAATTCATTTGAATACTCTGAACACATCTTGAACTTGTTTAAATAAAATAACAGTCGCAGTTCAAGAACATATTATTTCTCCATTTACATTTATGCCCCTCATTCTATGTTACTCAATTTTAAATCTTTTCTCGATTTTGATTTATATCCTCCTATATCGTATACGTTACATCCTCTTCCTAGAGTTCCTTTTGTTATAGCCCCCTATACATTTTAACATATATCTACAATCAAAATCGTCAACATTCTCTTGAGAGCTTAGCGTCGCAGAACTTGAAGAAGTATAAAAACCTCGAGTGTGCGAGATAGTTCATCCTCTGTCTTAACTTCCTTCTAGTAGTCACGTAACGCATAAAGATGAAATTCCTTAATTTTCTGAGAGCTTGGTTGCAGAACTTGTAGAAACATAAACACACTATCTCCCCTAAAACGTCGACTATGCTTAGTTTCTCCTCCGCCGCACCCGCGATATCCTCCACGCATTGGGCTCCTCATACTTGTTGTACAAGGGCTCCAGCCGCTGGTTCTTCTTGAACTTGGACAGCTTGGTAGGGTCGGAGAACTTGAAGAAGGCGGGCGCGAACTCCACCAGCCATTTGGGATCGATGGTTGTTACTTCTCGCATGTATTCTTTTGTCGTTTGGACTAACTCGTGGTAGATTACCCTGGAAGATTATGGCAGATTAGTAAACAGTGATAGGTATGTAGAGACGGAGTTGCAAGGGACAAAATGATATCGTCAAACGATCACAGTTTATCTAAGAAAATGGCTATGCTTATTACAAAACTTCTATATTTTTTACGATAACAGTTGGTCTTATAGGTCAAAAAACCTTTTTGTTGCTGATATTCGGTACTTGCTTAGAAGATAAAATATCAGTTTATAGAGGGGATGATGTATCACGTTCTAGTTTCATGCTAGCTTAGTTTACCATGAAAAAGGATTTTAACACACAAATAGTAGAATACATGCCAAGGCCGTTTAAGTAGGAAAGGTCTGATGACTATGATGATGTGTAATTGTAGGCCAAGGCCGACAAACATGTGATCCAAGGCTTTCCCATTTAACGGCCGAGGTGTGTATATTATTTTTCTGCTCAACGGAGCGGCAGGCGGCAACTTAGTTTAGCGCAGCAACCTGCAAAGTGCTGCCGGTCGGAGGGCAGAAAATATTTGTTTTGTGATATTTTGTTTTAATATGTCAGGTTGAGAGGCGATGGAAGTGCCACTCGTAAATAATAGTGCTTATTTCAAATAACCAAGATTGAAAAATATAAAAAAAATCGCCTCTTAAATCACTAAGTATACGGTGGATTATGACTACAATTCATTTAAATATTTTTTTATTGGTCTTTTTTTAATACCGCCAACAAGTTATATGCATCAAATTAAATCTTATTAAATGCACTATCTTTAAAAAAATATTTAATTTTTCTAGCGTCATGACTACTATGTAAAAACACGACACAAAAAAAATCAAAATCACGAAATTTTCATAAATTTGGTCATAATTAATTATTGGTTGGTTTTAGCAATATGGTGTATATGCAAAATATGAAGCTTACAGATAAGCCTTTAATTTTGTTCAAGAGAGTAATTAGATATATTTTATCTACAGGAATATCATAATTTCCCTGTTATGTATTCAGAAGCGGTAATGTAATGACCTATATTAAGAGACCGGTGTCTGTGGCTGTATCATAATGTTAACATTAAAGTACAGGCAGAGTACAGTGCATCATAATGTTGACATTAAAGTATCGTCGTCATGATATTAATTTTAACATTATGAAGTCAACTTTTTTTTGTTGTTTTTTTTTCAATAAATATTTATCGTAGGATATCCTTACTCAAATTGAGTGATTTCAACTGATTTGAATTTTTATATTTAGAGGTAATTACTTAGTGGATATCAATGAAAATAAAGGTAAATTGTCATTCTAAACTAATGATATGGATGTAGATAAAGTTATGTATGTGATTGTACATAATTAGGCATTAAACACTCGTGTGATCTTATTATGAAACTCGCCTACGGCTCGTTTCATAAAACCACACTCATGTTTAATGCCTCTTATTATGCGCCAGCCACATAAATAACTATAATAGTTCTCGAGATATAGTTGATTTTGTAAAACTTGAGATCCACCATCTTTGATTGGCCCCTATTTTTGTTAGGTAGCACTTATAAATGGCAATCTTGCATTTTTGACGTTTTTATAAGCTTGCCTAACAGCTGTGAAAAGGAAAATTTGTACCTCCTAATTTTAACCATACCTGTCATACAACGGAAATCTTGAAATAGCCCGTATGCCTATTAGCTACCACTTTGAGATGTCTATTATACTTTTTTAACATCCTTATGAATATGTCTGACTACTGTAAAAAGGACACTCGGTACCCCCAAATTATACCGTTTTCTAATTTCAGACCGACTAGCCCACGGACTACTGCTAGTCACCATTAGATATATCGTGTGTCCGGAGCGCTCAAAAATATCTAAACAGGCCTCTATCGTTATAGCAATAGAAGAAGAAGCGTGTTCAGATATTTACGCTCTGGTGGCGACTGTACGGACAGAGATATAGACGGACTACACAACTAAGTATGTCAGCCTCCGTAGCCTAGTTACCCTGCCTACGAAGCTGGAGGTTCCGGGTTCGAATCCCGGCGAGGGCATTATTTGTGCATTTATTTATCACAAATATTTGTTCCTTGGTCATGGCTGTCTATGTATTTAAGTATCAATATGTATCATCTATTATATACAGGGTGTGGCCTGTAATAGGAGCAAAAAATGAAACGGTACACTAATAACCCAATAAATAGTCATAATTTAATAGTTAAAACTTAAAAAAAAAAAATCTTTTTGCAAAAAAAAAAAAAATTTCCTTTTTTTATGTAGTTTTACTGCAGTCGACTTATACCAAAAAATTTAAATCGGTGTAACACAAAAAAAAAATTTTTTTTGCTAAACCAGTTAAAAAACCATGAGTTCAAAAAAACTTTTTAGCTCATTTAGTTTTATGTCCACTGAACTACCAATATGTTTAATCATTAATAAGGTACAATGTTGTGATACCTAGATATATCACTCATAGGTCGTAACTTTAACATACTATTTCTCCTTAATGGATAACTTTAAAACACTGGGACCTTTTGCGAATAACTAGAGGCAGTCAGAGGAGTCTTCCATTTGATTTTTTGCTCCTGTTACAGGCTACACCCTGTATATCGTCGCCTGGTACCCACATCACAAGCCTTAATTGAGCTTACCTGACTAGGTCGATTTGTGTAAGATGTCCTATTATATAAAAAAAGTATATGTTACCACTCGGGCTGGCGGTTGAACAGCGCGCTGGAGGGGTGGATGTAGACCACCTGCGAGTCCACGAGGGTGCGGTAGCCCTCCTGCGGGTCCTTCTTGGCTGCGTTGCGGAAGAAACCCGAGCAGATCGTCTTCTGGATGCGGACGGTGTTCTTCGCGGCCGAGACCACGTCTAGCTTGTGCCTGGAGAGTATTATTTAAGGTTAGTATAATTTTGTAACTAAAATTTGGCACAAAGAAGTTATTTGGAACGAATAAAAATAGTCAAAACAACGTCATCTCTCTTTGAGTCCACTACTGGATATAGCTCTCCTATTACCTATACGTGTGGACGAATTAAGCACAATGGGACGTAATTATGCAAAAGGGAACCAATCCACGCGAATCTGTCATTTTAAAGATTTGTTTCTTGTGATGTTAATTAGAATGAAAAATTCATGTGGGTTGGTTCCCTTTTGTATAATAGGGATGATGACTATAGCTAAAATAAATTATTTAACATTATGCACGACATAAAACACGAATAAATTATTACTAAGATGTAGATTGCAGTAATTTTTGTACAGAACTTCTATTTAATAAATTGAAAAGAGTAGGTCATTTGGTAGTACTCAAACGTGACGTCACTTTTGAGTATTTCATATAAAATTCCATAGTGGTTATCGTTTTGACAGCTCGAAAAAAGATGCTGATTTGACTTGCCAGTCACCATGCCTATTACGTCCAATGGGCAAGCGGGGTGGCGATATCAGTAGTGTGTCCAATAAAAAATCTTTAAACGAATGGTCAGTGACACATCAATCCCTTAGTCGGACCTTACGACACCCACAGGAGTTGTCATGTAACGCATGTAGTAAAGAGTTGAGATGACGCCGTCAGCACGCGGCAAATCGTCAAATACTTAAATACAATGGAAATGATGTTGAAATGGCGTTAAGTGACTTGGTAGCATAACTTTCAATTTTAATTCATATCGTAACTTACATGCCCTATTTTTACGGAACATACGGAATCAGTCCTGATACCCAAAACTACCTACACCAATTTTTAAACCTATATATTTTAGTATATTCCAGTTTTACACGTGACATTTGCTCACCTGTCCATAATCCCCAACAGCTGTTTCCTCACATCCTGCGCCCGCTTCAACGTCCGAATCTGCACGAAGTTCTCATAACACCACGCGTTCGAGAACTTATTGTTCCTCCAGCTATTAAACACAGCCAGTAACGTCAGGTGGTCGCCCTCTGGTTGGTTGAACTTGGCTTTCTTCTGGTCGGCGAGGGCTTGCTTGTCCTTGGGCCGGTAGAACACGTTCTGAACGCTGAGCATGGAGACGATGGTGAGGATCTCGTCGGAGCACTGCAGGGCTACTGACATGATGAGGATCTTGGAGAGATTCGGTTCTAGGGGAAATTCTGCCATCTGAAATAGAAGGCGTAATGGTTAGTGGTGCATCGTTTGGTATTTAAAGTAGTTTTCTAGAGCTAGAATAGTAGGCATTTTTTACGCGTAATACATGTATGCCATGGAAATGAGCTTTTACTATATATATACAAATACTTACAACACGAATCATATAACAAATAATATTATAGTTAAGCAAAGGAACCAGTTTTATCTCTGAGGCGCGTTCTTTGTTAATCGCAATCCATAAGATGCATTCCGACCAAACGAGCATTCGCTATTCTATCCCCCCACCCTACGAAATTCGTTCGTTACACAAAACGTGATTCGTTGATTTCGTAGAGCGGAGGATAGAACGGCGAATGCTCGTTTGGTCTGAATGCACCTTTAGATCCAAGTGGCTCCAGAAAAATACGCGAATTTTTACTTTACTACAAATATCCTCAAGTGGTTTAGTTTAACTTGAAACCAGTAATTAGAATCAAATCTACTTAGAAATTGCCGCGCGAGTCAGTGTTGACGCGTTCCGAGATAAATCCCGTGTCCAGCAGGTCGCAACCCATGGTCTCCAACAATATACTACAGGTGTTTAGTCAAGTTGCCAATCGCTAACGCTCAGAAGCGTGTCGCAGATGTGGGCAGTATCTTACCCTGCGGCCGAGCCTTGTCAGCAAGCCCTCCTGATCCAACGCCGACAGCGAATGCAGCTGTTCCAGCGCCATGATGAGAGATTCCACGGGTGGCGCGTCCATAAAGTCAAAGTGTAGTATGCCCATGGTCTTAAGCTGCAGCACAGTGGTAGCGAGATTTGTTCGCTGGATCTGGATCTCGGGCACGGGCGACCGTTCTCCAGCAGCAGCTTACTGAATGTTTAGCCAAATTGAGAATCGCTAACGCTCAGAAGCGTGTCGTAGTTTTCTCACTCCGTCTCTGTTTCTTAGTACGACAAAAGAAAGTTGCTGCTGCAGTTGCTTTTGTTCACATGCTAGATAGTATCTTACCCTGCGGCCGAGCCTGGTCAACAAGCTCTCCTGATCCAACGCCGACAGCGAATGCAGCTGTTCCAACGCCATAATGAGAGATTCAACAGGCGGGGCATCCATAAAATTGAAGTGCAGTAAATCATTGATACCCATAGTCTGCAGCACGGCACGGTGGTAGCGATATTCGTGCGCTGAATCTCTGGCATCGGGAGACTATTCTCCAGCAGCAGACTACAGAAGTTGCCAATGGCTAACGTTCAGAAGCGTATCGTACTTTTCTCACTCCATCTCTATTTCTTATTAGTGCGACAAAAGACAGTTGTGTTTCGTTCACGATAGAGCGTTAGCCAATAGCATCTTGGCTATGCATGATAGACAGTATCTTACCCTGCGGCCGAGCCTGGTCAACAAGCCTTCCTGATCCAACGCCGACAGCGAATGCAGCTGTTCCAGCGCCATGATGAGAGATTCCACGGGTGGCGCGTCCATAAAGTCAAAGTGCAGCAAATCATTAATGCCCATAGTTTTAAGCTGCAGCACAGTGGTAGCGAGATTAGTGCGCTGTATCTCGGGCACGGGCGTGGGCAGCATCTCGTCGCGGTAGGCGCGCTCGGTGTAGAGCCGGTAGCACTTGCCGGGGCCGGTGCGCCCCGCCCGACCGGCGCGCTGTTTCGCTGCTGCCTGTCGAACATGACGAAGGTTATATGTTTAAAAAAAAATCTTGGGACATCTAACACAAATCAACCTAGTCCCACGGTAAGCTCAATTAAGGCTTGTGATGTGGGTACTAGTCGTCGATATATATAATAGATAGATACGTATAGATACTTAGATACATACACAGCCGGAACCTCCAGCTTCGTAGGCAGGGTCACTACCAACTAGGCTACAGAGGCTGACAAAAAAGGCTGAGGTTTGTGCAAAGTTTTAAGAGACTTCAAGAATGGAGGAAGTTCTAATTTGACTGAAATGTTTGTATGCAACATGCATACAAACATTTCAGTCAATATTCAGTCATATTCGATATCTCCGGGAATCGGATACAGAATTTCTAACTTTTTTTGAGAGAAAATCCCGTTAGCACCAGTTGGTATCTGATGATGGGATCTTGGAGAAACCAGTCGAAGGTTTAATTTTTATTAATATTTTATTTTATTTTGGTGATTATAAATAACCGCGTACTGCCCAATATGATTCCGCGACTATACCTATAAATTCATTTGGTCTAAATTTCAATAGCTAAACCTAAGTCTTTTCGGGTTAAAACGAGGATAAATAATGTATGGTCTTGTCAATTGGCAGGCTTAGACTGAGTTCTAAACTGTTTGATGCCCACTGATCAATCGTTGACTATTCATCAGGTCATGATACTTTGGTTTAGTGTTATCTAATTTAAGTCTATTATTTTCATTCCAGTCATAATTCATTCACAAAGGTTGCTTTAATCAGCAAAGAGTAAAAGTCGTGCATGTAAATAAAAAAAGGTTCAACAATGGACTAGATGAAGCAAAGTTGGAAATCTAAGAAAATGCAGAGAATCTTTTGAATTTAACTGACTAACCAAGTTATTCTTACCTGCGAAATCGGCGTGACCACCAGCGAGTCCATACCAGTCTTGGAATTGTACACCTTCTGCTTCACAAACCCAGGGTCCACCACGTAGTATATCCCGTCTATGGTTAGCGACGTCTCCGCAATGTTGGTCGCTATCACCACTTTTCGGGATCCCGGCGGCGCGGGTTCGAAGATACGAGTCTGCATCTCCGATGGTAAAGCAGAGTAGACGGGCAGAATTATCAGTTCAGGCACATCAGGGCCTAGCGACTTCATTCTCTCGTAAAGTATTTCACAAGCAGTGTCAATTTCCTCTTGACCAGTTAAAAACAGAAGAATATCTCCAGGCGGCTCTCTCAAGTGTATCTGCATGACTGTTATAAGCGAAGCATCCAAATAATCTGTTTCAGGTTCCTTCGTGTACAACACCTCAACAGGGAAGGTTCTTCCAGGGATAGTGAAAATAGGAGCTTCGAAGAAGTATTGCGAGAATTTAACAGCGTCTAAGGTAGCTGATGTGACGATGAGCTTGAGTTCGGGTCGTTTCTGGACGGCCTGCTTGAGGAGGCCGAAGAGGACGTCGGTGTGGATGGTGCGCTCGTGGGCCTCGTCCAGCATGATGACGGAGTAGGACTTGAGGTCCAGGTCCATGAGGCACTCGCGGAGCAACATGCCGTCTGTCATGTACCTGCGGAACAAGGTGAGTTAAAGTTTTTGATACTCCTAAGTAGTTTCTGAGCAACATAACTGTTACTACTCATTAGTGGAAACTGTGTGGCTTTTGTATGTGAAATCTGACTCATCTAGATATTTTGTTTTGGCTGTTTGTTTCCCAAAGGTTTAAATAAGTAAGTAACTTTTAACTGACGAGATGGGGGTCTCAGACGTATTTAATTTCAATTTTATGCAGGGGGTGTAAGGGTTCAATTATATTTACTCAAAATCAGCTTGGTAGTTAAAGTTTAATGAACTGTTAATAGCTATTGATCGTCTGTTGCTATCTATAGCATGCTTGTCGTTTGTGCTACTTGAAAAACATCGATTGTCGATATGTCTACTGCCATTAGATTTGAAAGGACAATTAGTAAAGGGCACAACAAACACATATTCTGCCTTTGTTTGTACTCAGAATTAATCGATTTGCTTTTGATGGTATAACGGTCAAATTAGTCAAATGTCTGAAGCTCTTGGCCGGCCGTGTGTGACGACAGTAAGAATACATTTCTCACCACCGCAACTCTTCCCGCGGGTGTCGTAAGAATCGGCTAAGGGATTAAAGTGCCACTGGCTATTCTTTGATAGAAGATTGATGATGGGAGCAGCGTCATCATAGTGGACACATTACTGCGATTGCCAATCCGCTTGCCCAGCGTGGCGATTATGGGTATTTAATAGGAGGGGCCTACATTCAGCAGTGGATTTAGATAGACTAATGATGTCTGTCTGAAGCACTTACTTGATGACAGTCTCCGGGCTGGTGCAGTCCTCGAAGCGGATGGTGTATCCGACCTCCTGGCCGAGCCGGCAGCCGAACTCCTCGGCGACAGACATGGCCTCACTACACTCACTTGATGACAGTCTCCGGGCTGGTGCAGTCCTCGAAGCGGATGGTGTATCCGACCTCCTGGCCGAGCCGGCAGCCGAACTCCTCGGCGACAGACATGGCCTCACTACACTCACTTGATGACAGTCTCCGGGCTGGTGCAGTCCTCGAAGCGGATGGTGTATCCGACCTCCTGGCCGAGCCGGCAGCCGAACTCCTCGGCGACAGACATGGCCTCACTACACTCACTTGATGACAGTCTCCGGGCTGGTGCAGTCCTCGAAGCGGATGGTGTATCCGACCTCCTGGCCGAGCCGGCAGCCGAACTCCTCGGCGACAGACATGGCCTCACTACACTCACTTGATGACAGTCTCCGGGCTGGTGCAGTCCTCGAAGCGGATGGTGTATCCGACCTCCTGGCCGAGCCGGCAGCCGAACTCCTCGGCGACGCGTTTGGCGACAGACATGGCGGCGACCCGGCGGGGCTGCGTGCAGGCGATCTTGCCGCGCGCCGTGAGTCCGCACTCGGCGAGGTACTGCGTGATCTGCGTCGTCTTGCCGGACCCCGTCTCGCCGATCACTATGAGGATCTGGTTGTCGGAGACGGCCTGGAAAAGAAACGAGATTTAGTCACGCTGTCTGAAATATTTAGTTAGGCTTTTATAGTTAGGATAATACCCGTACGGAAGGAGATCCTGAGACGGAAATGACAATACTTGCCCCGATGCATATGTTCTCGTCCCGTTAGACAGTTTTTCGAGATTATCCCGTTCATCCAGGGGAAATAGTTTAGAGACAAAACCTTCACTATTCAATAGTAGTACTAAAGTAGTTTCTTTGAGTATAAAATATTTGGACTTAATAAATCAGAATAAAAAAAAAACTATTTTACGAGAGGTATTTTTTTTAATTTTTTCCACAATTTTTAATTTTGTAAATAATCAATGAATGTAAAGAACGCCATTAATATTAAAGACGACATGGTACACCTGATGCACTGCGAATTTTGCGTCAAGCTTATAAGCGCGGAATTACGGTGGTGAACGAAAATATAATTTAGACACTGGTTTGTTAAAATCGATTTATTAAACAACAAAAGCGTACTTCAGATTGTTGTGTCTCTTGAAATGTAGTACATTAACCATGACTAACGTTCATACAATTTATCATTTCATTAGCATAATGTGATCATTTTTAAAATATTCAAAAATTTGTAAAAATTGTTTCGAACTAGACGAACTCTACTGCATCGGGGCTCGTAGATGGGGCGTACCCTCAGAAAACTGGAAAACCACGTATTTAGATACTGCCTTGCCCTGGGAGATGCCAAGCAAAAGGAAAAAGGGTTGCCCGAAACAATGGGGAAAGGATAAATAAAAGTCCCAACCAGCACAGAACCGGAGCCAGTGGAATCGTGCCTTACGTCCTAACAGGGGGTAACTGGAAACAAAGAGGAAGGCTTTTACCTCCTCATGATGGAGAAAACGGGATATGCCAAAAAAATATAATATTGAGATTGATGAGCAGTGGTCGGATATCCCGGTGCAACACCAGGGGATACCAAGTAGAAAAATTAATATGGATATGACCTAAATTCCCGAGTTTAGTTTGAAAAAAAAAATTGATCTGATAGGTATACTTAAAAAGGCAGCTCAAATTGCGAACATAAACGAAATCTTTGGGCGTTTTCACAAACCGTTGTTCAAAACACTTTTTTTTATTCGGACAAGTTTGGGCTTGTTCGACTCAGGATCACGAGCTGAAGAAGCTGAAGAAATTAAAAATGTACGAAAATTGTGGGACAGTTTTAAAAACTGTCCCACAATTTTCGTACATTTTTAATTTCTTCCATTACGCTATTGCCATACAAAGTCTATAAAAACGATAGCGTAATGGAAAAAAAAAAACATTTTTGGACACTTTTTTTCTCCTAGTAGGATTGAAAGAGCTCGTGATCCTAAGTCGAACAATCCCAAACTTGTCCGAATTAAAAAAAAGTGTTTTGAACAACGGTTTGTGAAAACGCCCCTTTACAAAAGTATTGAATATTCTTCACCTTAATTTATTATATTATAAATAAGCCTCTACTTTGTTTTTGGTAGGTGTCCATGTTTTTAAACACATATAACGGGGTTAATCAATACTAAAATTGGTTGTATATCATTCTTTATCCTAATGTTACTGGCCAATGATGCAAAGCAAGAAAACAAATAAGTACTAGTGAATTGTCATAATGACTGAACTGAACGTTATGTACGATTCCGACGTAGTGATCTTTAGTTGTTAGCTAATTAGAATAATTTATATTGTTTTGTGGACTCGGTTGTCGGCTATTTGTATCACGACTAACACTAACTGGACTCGCGATTTTGCAAGTAACTAGACTGCTCTTGTGACTTGCAACATGCCTCGACCTCGCTTCAAAGCTTATATTCATACCAAAAGGCTATTTGGTACTAAGGTCAATATTAAACAAAATTTATAACCTATCTTTTAAAATAATTGTCGAAATTGCATAATAATAAACGCTTGTATGTATACATACATGCACTTATTTTGCGTTACAAAATATTACTAAACTTTACTAGATGTAATTTTGTGGAATCCCGTGGTATATACATATTAGTATAATGTTTGAGGTCATTCACCCCTTGTTGCACCGGGATATCCGACCACTGTTGATGAGTGACACATTATATAACTTGGTCATTACATTTACAAGACTGAGTGATTTCATTGTTTTCCTCAAATCCTACTTTCTGAATGCAAATTCTTGTAAATGAATGAAAATTACCAAAAGCGCCATACATGTACCTATAACAATTGAAGAGATCCCTCGATTTCTCCAAGATCCCATCATCAGACCGCAACTTGGTGCCAACGGGACCATCTCGGGGTAATACACGTTCGATCACAAAAAAAAATTTTAAAATCGGTTCACTATTCTCGGAGATATCGGGTAACATACATACAACAATAAAAAATAATTCAGTCGAATTGAGAACCTCCTCCTTTTTTTAAGTCGGTTAAAAATGATACATACCTTCGTCAACTCATCTCTAAGCTTGTAAATCGGCAGCGACTGCCTCTGCTCCAACAGCGACAGATTCGTCTTCTTTCCAAACGACGACTTCTTCCCACCAATCACGTGCTTCTTCCACTCCGGCAGATCCTGCGGCGTGATACCGGTGCCCCTCATATTGGCCGCTAAAGCTCTACCATCAGACTCAGGAAGGGGGTCTATCCAGTTTTTATTCAGGCCGGTCGGTAAGCTTTCCATCTCGGCTTCTCGCTGTATCATTTTCTGTTCGCGTCTCTCTTTGGCTAAAGCGGATTGCATCATAGCAGCTTGTGCGAGGGATCCGTCAGGGTTTTTGACGATGCGGACGGGGGACAGGTCGTGGAGCGCGCGGCCGTGGCCCTGGAGGAAGGGCGGCTCGTCTTCGACGAGTTCTATCTCGATGTCGGCTTCGCCGTCCTCGTCTTTGGGCAGGAGGCCGGTCTCTTCGTCGAAGTCTGGCAGCTCGCTCTTGTCTATTACGCCTGATGATATCATCTGTAATTTTTAGTAAATATGTTATACGTGGCCACGTCAAGGAAAAAGAACGTCGGGCGTCCTCCAGCTCGAAGTGCCGACGATATTACGAAATCTGTGGGTCGTTTCTCGGTAAGATTGGCATAGGACCGGGACGAATGGCGTACGCGAAGAGAGGCTCGACGAGAGAAGAAGTAGTGGGCGCTCAAGGGCTGATGATGATGATGTTATACGTATTTAAAAAATATCTGTGGTAGTTTACGAGTATTCACTAACGTGAATCGTGATAAATGTATATTAATACATATGTGCTATGCAGTGTAATTATTGAACACAATAAAACAAATCAATAAATAATAGAAAATGACCGTAATTATTCACTTTTTACTAATTAAGCCGATTGTGTTAAACATTCTAGACATGCTGAGATGGCTGAGATGCTGTATCCTGGGCACTCCATCCCTTTTGATATAAAGTGCTTTTATTTTGCAATGGTAACTACATCAATCAAATTAGTAATGTTCGAGTACTAACTACTTACTTCCCAATTTTTTAGCTTAATCAAAATCATATTATAAGATACAATAGAGTTATTTCAGCATTTTTATGGGTATTAAAATTGATTAGATGAAATACATGTCGTAACCGACGTACTCGGGTCATTGTCAGATTTAGGTTATCGTCTTTTCGGTGGATATACCTAAAGTTAAGGAATACCTGTACTAATTTTGGGATAAAACAATTGACGGTACAACTAGGTTCCCCGGTCTATAGCCCTATGCAATCAAAACGTAACATAGAGTTATAAAACCAGTTAACTTTTGACCACCGAGTGGACAACTTTTGTTTTTCGGACTGACAATGACCCACTCCACTTACCTGCTTGATCTCCCAGCGCTCCGGGCTGGACACCCTGGTGACGCGCTTGCTGGAGCTCTCGTCGGGGTCGAGCGCGGCCTGGAGCCCCGCCAGCACGGCCGCCGCCGGCGCCGGCCGGTCCGGGTTGCGGCCCGAGCGCTCCGCCTGCGATTTACACTGATATTACAATAATGCTCCAATAAAACTAGTGCTTTTTATATTTTCTTTGGTTACAGAGATGATTACTCATGAAATAAAACTATAAAAACGGATAAACATATTAATTTAATTTAACTTCATCCCGTTTCCAACACTTTACAGGGTTCCAGGCGACTGCAGACCACAAACAATTGACATACTTTTAAACGTCAGGAGTTGTTAAAAAATGCTAAAAATCAGTGCAAATCTTCTAGCCAAAATTTGTTGTCTTTTCTACTGGCATACTGGCAGATGGTACTTGCCAGAGTATACAAATACTGCATATTGACATGTGGACACCAAATTTACATTTATTTTGAATCGCTGAGTTTCTTGCCGGATTCTTCTCAGGCAGTGGTGTAGGGTTTTAGAACCGGAAGTAGTTTTTTTTTCTCTCATTCGCTATTTAGTTTAACGATTCAAAAGCGCTCGTTGCTGGGCCTAATTGAATAAAGAATATTTTGACTTTGACTTTGAATACTGATAAACTTCCTTCAAAATATTTTATTCAAAATATGTTTGGTATTTATGCGTAACCTATTCAGAATTTTATCCTTAAAGGACCATGCGTCAAAATGGACCCAGAACCAACAGACATGAGAGTTACGATATTAAATAGGTCTTTAAATCTACTTCATTTAATTATTTGCGCACAAAACCGAATTCCATTGCAGAACTGAGATACATATTCATATTTTCATTCAGAGTAAATACTAACTATGAAGAATGGATGAAAAAAGTGGGTAGGGTATTTAACATTTTGGAGGGTAGGCCACATTTAGTATATCTAGGTTCTACAATGGTATCCATCTTGGTGCGTATAGAACAAAAGGAAGTATATTTGTAGACCTAATTAATGTAATGACCAAAATATTTTCTTCGGTTACCGCGAGGATTACTCATGAAATAAAACTATGAAAACGGATAAACTCGCGTATATTAACTAATTTTAACTTCATTCCGACGTTTCGAACACTTTACAGGGTTCGTGGTCTGCGGATGACTGACAATGGAGGAAATTTGATAGATCTACCTCCATCAAAATAAGAAAGATAAGTACAAAACTACCCACCAAAGAAAAATTACTAAACCACAGACAATAAATTTTAAGGGTGGATGTACATACAAATTTGCAAATTAAGCTAGTTATTCATTACAAATATTTTCAGAATGAAGACAAGAGACAAAATAAATAATCTACGCCAGTTCTATCCCTACGCCACTGCCTGAGAAGTATTTCCTTCCTTTGTATGATTGTATTGTTAGGAAGGTATCCCAAAATTGGGACCGGCAAGAAACTCAGCGGGACAACTCTTTTCAAAAAACATTTGTAGTACATCTTAAGATCATCATGCATTAAACCAAAACATACAATTTTGATTAATAAGGAAATTTAAAATAATTTTGAAAAAATGTTGCCAGTACTAAAAAGACCACGAACCCTGTAAAGTGTTCGAAACGTCGGAATGAAGTTAAAATTAGTTAATATACGCGAGTTTATCCGTTTTCATAGTTTTATTTCGTAATGACCAAACTTTTAGCTGGTAAGTAAGTAGTGGTAAGTGCTGCTAAGTAGCCCATGGTCCTGTATTTCGTCTTCTTAATTTAAGATTTCAAAAAAGTTTAACTTCACTTACCTCAAGATGCGCATGGGATGTGGGGTTGAGATCCTTGCCAGTGTCCTGACAGACATCCTTCATTGTCAAAGATACTTTTTGTCCAGTCACTGACAGGACTTTTATCTGCAACAACAAATATGTATTTAGTGTATTGCTTTAAAACTATCTCCATATAACAAAGCTGGTAAATGTTACACTATGATAATTATCACTGTGTTACTAAACAGGGTACCATGCATTGAATTTGTTATCTTATGATCTGCAGGCAACTTTGATCCTGCAAAATTTATGACCAGCCCAGTGGCACTTTAGCTGACAAACTGGGCTAAGTAACTCAAATTCATTCATTTATTTTTTTCATACATAGGTTAAGGTAAGGTGACAACAATAATTAGTACAGCTATGATGCGCCTTTTGGCATACAAAATGAAAAAAAAAAAATAATAAAAATAACAATTACTCCTAAATACTTATTAGTATAATATATACATATTTTGACAATATCATTTTCATGCATATTAACACTAAATTCGATATAAAAAACGTAACCTTTGCTTTCTAGAAAATTAGATCCATGTAACATTAAGATCCATTTACTGTTGTACAAGTAAGAAGTCTTACCTTAACTTTGTCCCCTCTGGACACAACATCTGACACATTGGTAACGCGGCCTTCATTGCGCAGCTGTGAGATGTGAACCAGCCCCTCCCACCTCTTTCTCACTCCCTCGATTTGCACAAAGCAACCAAATGGTACGATATTTGCCACTCGCCCATTGTATATCTGAAATGAGACATGGTAATCAATTTATTGTCACTATTTTAATCGCTCAAGCAAAAGAAAAGAAAGCAAATGTAAGGTCCATATCCTTTTCATAATATTTTTTTAATTTATTGTTGGGTGAATTAGTTGGAATCTTTAATTATATAATGTTATAAGTTTAAGAATTTTTTGTATCAAATTTCATTAAAGAAATTATTTTCAAAATCAAACTCACCTTGCCTGGCTCTGGATCATCACTCATTTCAACTTCAGGACTCCTTTTCCTTGCTTTCTTGCCATAGTCACTATATCTGTCCTTCTGGTCTCTGTCCCGAGAGGGAGACCTTCGCTCCCGGGACTTGGAGCGCCTGCCTCTTGATCGAGACCTCCTGCGTCTCTCCCTGGACTTTGATCTATGTCTCTGCCTGCTCCTTGACCTCCGTCTTCTATCTCTACTCCTACTTCTGCTTCTTTTATCTCTACTTCTGCTTCTTCTGTGTCTACTTCTACTCCTCTTCCTATCTCTAGAACTATCTCTCCTCCTGCTCCTGCCATCTTTACGATCTCTACTGCTGCTGCGTAGTCTTTTACGATCATCCTCCTTCTTAGCCTCTACTTTTTTGATTCCAGAATTGGAAGGAGCCAATGCTTCCAACTCTGCCATAGTTTGATCAACTACATTGTCATTTGTTGTTTTACTTTTTTCATCTTTGAATATCTCTTTAGTTGTAAGCCGTTTCTTTTTATCCTTATCATCCTCACTTTCTTCATCTGAAGAGAAAACAGGTTTCTCATTGGGTATGGCTAAGCCAGGAAACTTATTTGCTAACGGATTCTTATTAACTCTTTCTTTTTCGTTGGTTTCTGATTTAGAGTTTGTAGGTTTCATGTGCTGGATGATGCGGAGCAAATTGGTCATGAACGAATCTGAGAATTCTGCTCCATTTTCTGTGAGAGCCTTCTTGAACGCGTCGAAAGTAGGGTTCTTGTCCGCCAGGTCAATTATGAACTCGGCTGTAAAAGAGCAAAATCCATTAGAACCTGTAACAATTAATAGAAAAACGTGAAACCAAAATACTAAATAGTATAATTACATACCCAAATCTTTGTCATTTAATCCCAAGTGATTGTCCAATTCTGTACATATTTTTGAGACTAGTGACAAATGTTCTAATTTAGCAACTTCATCCATGGTTATATTCTTGTATTTGTTCCTTAATAATAACTTAAAATCAACTCAATAATCGTGAGATATTTATTTTCCATCGAATTAAACAAATCAAACACTATCCCAACATGTTTACGCCATAACACGCAACATCCTAAAGACATGACACTGACATTGACATTTCAGAAACGCTGTCTATGGTTTTATCTGTTCAAGTATTAGAAAAAACTGCTAATGTTAGCATGAACCTTTACTTTTCTGACATTTGGGTTGGGTTTGACATGGATGACTGAGAGTTAGTGCAGTATTTTTTATGTAAATTTCCTATGCGAATGTGATGTGATGTGAAGTACCTAAATAAATAGCGTTTCACATTGTTAGGCATTAGGCAAGTGTTCATTATTTTGTGTTAAATTGTTTGTAATTATTGAGTTCTAAATGATGGAAAATAATACCGACAATCCCGAACAAAATAATTTCACCCCGTTATCTGTGCAAGAAGTAGACGTAGATTTTTTACCAATCGTATATGAAATCATACGAAGGTATTTACATGTTGTTTTTATTTTTAGCTGTTCATGACTTGTTATTGTTTTTGCCTATTATTTATTGAACTTTCTCATTGTTCAGTGTCGAACGTGATTTCCACGAAAATTCTGCAAAGGTACGGGAGTCACAAGAGTGCAGTCTGAAGGTTTTGGAGCTACAGAAAAAGCTTGACTACGCTCGTTCTCAGGTATTAATACTATTTTCTTCATTTTGTTTTCATAGGTTACAATAATTATGCAATAAGTACCATTATTGTAGTAAATTTATTTTGGGTGTATTTTTTCAATGAAATATGTTGCAGATACGGCGTTTACCAGGAATCGAATACAATAAGCAAGATCAAATCAAGCAGTTTGAGGTGCTCCGGACACAACTGCAATTGAAAAGAGAACTGCTCCAGAAGTACCAAAATATGTGCTCAATTGAAACATCCTTCAAGTGATAATAGACAAAATGCCGCTCCGTGCTCTCTTTAGATATCTGGCAAATAATGAGCAGCTAGTGCAAAAGTTAGCTGAATCTTACCCTGTCCGACGTGCTGCACAGCTAGCAGTCTCTGTGTTTTACAGGGGAAAAGAAAAGGTTTCTAAAATGGATCCTGAACAAGTAAATAGACTAATGTCATTTTTTAGGAAATTTTCACGAAATGTAAAGGAAGGGATTGAGGATGCCAAAAAGCAGATTAAAAAGTAAATGGCTTCACATAGATACTGTAAATATTATCTAGTGTTCAGAATTAGTCAAGGCTGCAATAATATTATGAATAATTATAAAAATAAAATGCTGAAATAGTTTCGAGCTATTTTAATTTCCCTCACTCAGAACAAATCAATAAAAATATTCTCTCACTTAAACTAGAAAAATCACATATTATAATGGTACTGCAAACAATCAAATACTGAATATAATTATGATATGGAGTAGAGCAGCTAGCCTCACTAATATAACTAATGTAATTAACATGTGCCATACTGGCATTGAGGACTCGGCTTATCTTCACTATTGTCAAAAATGTCCACTGTTACCCTTACATCACAACACAAAACTGTAAAACCTATGATATACAACATCATAGACCAAAAGCTGCTCACATCACTAACTATATCATTATTGCTTTACAGAATGTTAATAAGACAATCATTTAAATCAACTAAATATAATAACAAATCAGAATACAATCACTGTATTTACTTTCCAAATCAAATCAAACATAAAACAGTTATTATTATAAGTAATTACGCGCCACATCTTTACACACCGAAATATCCATACACCAATGGCAGTTAGCTGACAATATTTACTGCCACATAAACTATACACATTATTTAGTTTAATGATTACTTCTCTTTAGACAATGAAGAATATTTAATTTAGATTAGTGTCTAAGACAGAAAAATGTAAACGCCCGTTTTTACAGCAATAAGAATATAGTAGATGTCAAAAATATGAAACAATCTGTCGAGACCATGAATGACTGGATTCATCTACTCATGTACACTAAAGAAAGCAATGGAGATATTAATCAATAAGACTTTTATTCTGAACTTGACATAGTTATATAATTTTAAATTGCCTCCAGCTTTTCCATTGACTTTTCTTGCAACTCTTCCTCAGGTTTGACCCGCGACCCGCTTTAGCAAATTTTCCCATCTTTTAAAACTCTTAAACAGCAGACATAGGTACTGGTAATTTAATTATTTAGACAAAAATGAATGATATTTAAACTTTTTGTATTAACTTGTTCTATTTGTACATATATATGTGTAGATGATCCAGTCTTTACATTATTATTATTACATCTAACTTAGTGAATAGATCCTAAGTACCTTGTACTCTCAGTATTATAGTGCCTGGAGACAGAATCTAGCCATGCTACAGTATAGTTATAAAATGTTGGCAAGGCTAGGGAATATTTGTACCCGAAAGCAATTATTATCAAACATTTCTAATTATAAGCAATTGATTAATGATTCTGCATATGCATTGTGCTTCTACATTGATTACAAAATTTAGGCGGATTCTGATACTTTTAATATTTTGTAATTAAGACAATTATGCAAATAGAGTTTTAATAACTCTATTTGATGATTTTCTTACCAATTACAGATGTCATCAGAGTGTCTAAGGCGCTCAGATACATTCTAAAAATAAAATTATTTATTTTATAGATGTATCTGAGCATCTTGGCTACTCTTCTACTGTATAATCTAGTTTTAGTACAACCATTCCCTAGATTTTTTTGTACTTTATCGCCAACAAAACCTACTAGGAACCTATTACAAAAATATTTTTGTCTATAAAAATTTTAATATAACATGAACGCTATGTGAAGTGACTTCAATAGTGAGATTATTTGAAGCACTGTGAAATTACGGCGGACTTTCTAGATCACTGCGCTGATTGCAAATTTACATTCTTCTTTTATAGCATGTTACTGTGAAACTATTTAGGTGACCTCTGAGTTTGAGCACCAAATTGTCATAAAAGAAAAAACTACAAATCGTCGTTGCGCATTCCAAATCTGATATGTGTTGGATTTTTGACTCTGAAATTCTAACCTAACCACAACAGACAAAAGGTGTCAATTCAATTAATCAAAATCCCGCACATATCAGATTAGGTACGCGCAACGACGAAATGTATTACCGCCAGGTGATGGAACATAGCGTTTCGTTTCGTTATAAAAACAATTTACCTAATAGGTAACTCATATAATGAAGTATCAGTACTTTTGAAACGCAATATTGTCTGTTTCAAAAGCTACTTCGTTTTCACTAAACAGAGAATTTATCCGTAGTACATGGAGAAACGATTATCATTTAAGAATTCCTGAGTGCAGTCAAAGTGTTCTAGACAGTCCGCGAGGCATCCATTTTACCCCTCAGTTGACTACAGTATCTCATCTCCCAACCGTCTTGTAGAAAACTTCGTTATAGGTAAAAAAAACTTAACTGAAATATCTTTTGTATGTAGTAGTGCACAGGATGTTCATGGAGTTGAAAAGTTCGTGAACACTGCTGCTTAAAAACGGTAATGATATGGAATAGTAATTAATGATTGTGCGAGGCTCTCAGGTGCAGGATTACCTTCAGTACAACCCCGAAGATCATCGTGAAAGCAATATGAATTCCATAAAAAGGCGAAGGGGAGGGATTATGCACTGTAATTGCACTACTTCCACACTAGAATACCTAAACAAGATGTCATTCCGCAATCGCGTACGATAAGCAATAAATGTATTAAAATGACAAATTCGAAAGAAGTCACGTCATTCTCATACATTTATCACTTTTCGTTATCGTATGGGCCATTTTTATTTAAAGTGAAGGGACACCCCTACTTATTTTGTAACATGGGCAATTTTTATGTGATTTCTACTCAGAATCGCGAGCTCTTTTGATCCTAATACATTTACATTAATTTTTCGTACTTTCCATTCCGTCATTGCACTCAAAATGTATGAAAAATAGGTAACGGAATGGAAAAAAAACATTTTTTTTGTATCAAGTTCAAAGGAGCTTGCGTGGAAATCATTTTAAAAGTTACAAATCCAAAAGTGTGGGGGACAACTTTGAAAAAAATAACCCGTATGTGAATACAGAATGGCATCATGGCTAAGCCCGGCAGATAGTTCAGTAAAGTTTTCCTCCTAGGCTGTCCCCGTCACCGTCAGTGAGCGCTCAGTTGGCGACGACGACGGCCGGCTCGGGCTTGTCGTGGCGCTTGCGGCCGCGCCGGCCGTCCCCGTCACACCGTCACCGTCAGTGAGCGCTCAGTTGGCGACGACGACGGCCGGCTCGGGCTTGTCGTGGCGCTTGCGGCCGCGCCGGCCGTCCCCGTCACACCGTCACCGTCAGTGAGCGCTCAGTTGGCGACGACGACGGCCGGCTCGGGCTTGTCGTGGCGCTTGCGGCCGCGCCGGCCGTCCCCGTCACACCGTCACCGTCAGTGAGCGCTCAGTTGGCGACGACGACGGCCGGCTCGGGCTTGTCGTGGCGCTTGCGGCCGCGCCGGCCGTCCCCGTCACACCGTCACCGTCAGTGAGCGCTCAGTTGGCGACGACGACGGCCGGCTCGGGCTTGTCGTGGCGCTTGCGGCCGCGCCGGCCGTCCCCGTCACACCGTCACCGTCAGTGAGCGCTCAGTTGGCGACGACGACGGCCGGCTCGGGCTTGTCGTGGCGCTTGCGGCCGCGCCGGCCGTCCCCGTCACACCGTCACCGTCAGTGAGCGCTCAGTTGGCGACGACGACGGCCGGCTCGGGCTTGTCGTGGCGCTTGCGGCCGCGCCGGCCGTCCCCGTCACACCGTCACCGTCAGTGAGCGCTCAGTTGGCGACGACGACGGCCGGCTCGGGCTTGTCGTGGCGCTTGCGGCCGCGCCGGCCGTCCCCGTCACACCGTCACCGTCAGTGAGCGCTCAGTTGGCGACGACGACGGCCGGCTCGGGCTTGTCGTGGCGCTTGCGGCCGCGCCGGCCGTCCCCGTCACACCGTCACCGTCAGTGAGCGCTCAGTTGGCGACGACGACGGCCGGCTCGGGCTTGTCGTGGCGCTTGCGGCCGCGCCGGCCCGCGCCCGCGCCGCGCTTGTCGGCCTGCAGCTCGAACGGCGAGTCCGCTGTCGTCACGTCCGCTTCCTGCCGGGGACATAGTGATTATTAAGAATAAGGGCCTGTTTCACAATCTCCAGTTAAAGCTATCTGTCAGATAAAAACAACACGCTCTCTTTATTCTTCCAGGTGAAAGAAAGAGATAGTGTTATTTTTTATCTGACAGATAGCTTTAACTGGAGATTGTGAAACAGGCCGTAAGAATAAGAAATGTTTATTAGCACAAAACAATATTTGCTTGTGTCTATTTATTAGTAATTTACATGTGTACAGTGAATTGCGCTAAAAGGTCTTCACTCAGCATGATGCCCCGCAGTGAAATTCACTACGTGGCGCTGATTTTCAGTGAAGCCCATACGTTACGTTAGCTTTTACACTTTTAGGGACACTCAATTAGTCTAACAAACTGACTTGTCTGTAGAAAGAGGCAGAAAGTTAAAATATTTTTCGGCACAGATGGTAGACACGATACACGTGCGAAAAGGAAAACTCGTGTTGATTTGAAACATTGATGTGTTTATATCCTACGAACTACCATACTAAATTGCATTTCAAAAATGGTCCTGAATTTTAGTTGACAGAGTCACCCCCTGTTCAATGCATCACGGCAATGAATTAGAATGTCATCCTATAAAAACTTAAATAGTTGTGATTGGTCCATCAAAGTTTTGATTGGCGATATTCAATAAACATTTGTCAAAGATGTTGCGCC
>JALPQI010031377.1:0-52525 GCA_025490895.1 Thaumatotibia leucotreta
GGCTGTCGAGCGATCTTCGCGGGACACCTTCCTTGCTACATACCGTGACGGTGTGTCCGTCCTGTGGGGCGCGCTGCTTGTGCCGCGGCGGCGGCTTGTGGCTGTCGAGCGATCTTCGCGGGACACCTTCCTTGCTACATACCGTGACGGTGTGTCCGTCCTGTGGGGCGCGCTGCTTGTGCCGCGGCGGCGGCTTGTGGCTGTCGAGCGATCTTCGCGGGACACCTTCCTTGCTACATACCGTGACGGTGTGTCCGTCCTGTGGGGCGCGCTGCTTGTGCCGCGGCGGCGGCTTGTGGCTGGCGGGCTCGGGCCGCAGCACGTTGCCGACGGCTTTCGTGCGGCCTTCACGGAATACCTAGTAAATAAAAAAAAAGTTAAAACACTAGAAAATCACACTTCACACCAGACCAGGGATCGGAACTGGTTTTTTTGAAAAACCTCGAAATAGCTCAATATTTTAAAATGTTTTACACTCTTTATGTTGTACTCAATATTTTATGTAACGTATTTTAGAATTAGTCCATTAACAGAATTTATATATCGAATAACGAAAAAGAACTAAATTAAAACCGTTCTTTGGTATGGAGAAAAAAGCGTTATCCAATCCCTGCACCAGACACCTTTAAAACATCTTCAGAATGCCAGTGCCTGTATCTTGCAACTCCATCATCAGACCTTGAAACCTAATTGTGGTACAAGTTAATTATAAGACCTTTGTGAAAAATCCAGAAACAGCTATGATACGTCACCACACCAGCAGCGCCTTGTCTGTAATCCGGAGGCAATCTCTAGACATAATCAGTATGGAGGCTGCCAGGTCACTCACTAGCACCAGTCACTCACCATCCTCTGCCCCCGCTTGAGATACTCCGGATGCTTGATGAAGCGGAACCGCACGAGGGCCTTGTCTCCCGTCCGCAGACAGTCCCTCGACATGGACAGTATGGAGGCTGCCAGGTCACTCACTAGCACCAGTCACTCACCATCCTCTGTCCCCGCTTGAGATACTCCGGATGCTTGATGAAGCGGAACCGCACGAGGGCCTTGTCATCGATGACGATTGCTTGGTCCTTCTTAGGGAACGTGGTGGTTTGTGTCACAGTGGCATAACTAGGGTTGTTGTCTAACGTTTGGGAGGTCATTTTGTTCCTGTAGTCAGAAACGATTCGAAAATTGCGATATAGTCACTCACTTATAAAACAAAAAGTCCGATTCCATCGTTACGCACTTTTCACAATGAGGGTAGATATAACTCGTGAAAATTTAGCTCACTAGCGCGCGCAAGTAACGACGGGTCTCGGTGACAGCGTACCGCGAACTGATGGTGGTCGGTGGTGGTTACTAGGATCTCGCCGATACTATTATTGTTTAAGTAGCTCACCATCCTCTGTCCCCGCTTGAGATACTCCGGATGCTTGATGAAGCGGAACCGCACGAGGGCCTTGTCTCCCGTCCGCAGACAGTCCCTCGACATGGACAGTATGGAGGCAGTCTGCCGGATGGAGCCACAGTGCACCATGGCTTGGTATCGCGAGCTGATGGTCGTTGGTGGTGAAGTATTAGGAACTCGCCAATACTATTATTGTCTCACCATTCTCTGTCCCCGCTTGAGATACTCCGGATGCTTGATGAAGCGGAACCGCACGAGGGCCTTGTCTCCCGTCCGCAGACAGTCCCTCGACATGGACAGTATGGAGGCGGTCTGCCGGATGGAGCCACAGTGCACCATGGCTTGGTATCGCGAGCTGATGGTCGTTGGTGGTGAAGTATTAGGAACTCGCCAATACTATTATTGTCTCACCATTCTCTGTCCCCGCTTGAGATACTCCGGATGCTTGATGAAGCGGAACCGCACGAGGGCCTTGTCTCCCGTCCGCAGACAGTCCCTCGACATGGACAGTATGGAGGCAGTCTGCCGGATGGAGCCACAGTGCACCATGGCTTGGTATCGCGAGCTGATGGTCGTTGGTGGTGAAGTATTAGGAACTCGCCAATACTATTATTGTCTCACCATTCTCTGTCCCCGCTTGAGATACTCCGGATGCTTGATGAAGCGGAACCGCACGAGGGCCTTGTCTCCCGTCCGCAGACAGTCCCTCGACATGGACAGTATGGAGGCGGTCTGCCGGATGGAGCCACAGTGAACCATGGCCTGGTATCGCGAGCTGATGGTGGTTGGGTGGTGGAGTACTAGGATCTCGCCTTCGAACTGCCAGCAGGCTTGCGGCTCTAGTGCTGGTGATACCATCACCATGCCCTGCGGAAGACAATATTGATGGAATATCTATCAGGGCAAAACTATCATTAAACATGGTTAACTTCTATAGATAAAATTTTAGACTTATTCATAAACAACCACCAATCGTCATCACCATCAGTTAGTTATTCTTTTGTCCTTGTTTGTCGATATGACATTTGCGTTTGATAGAGAGAAAAAAATTTGCTAACATCTCTTAAATTTGTTGACAAGGGGGGGTTAAATCTCACTTCACTCTTCGGAGACGTCTATAGTCAATAACCCTTATTAAAAATTTCCCTTCTGGAGTCAAAAAGTCGAAATATCTCTGTTCAATATTATAAGTAAATTCACCAAAGCTGGCACGAATAGATCAATCCATAAGTAACAGAAAGTATCTATGTAGATGTCAAAATCACAGTAAATATAGCAGGGCCACGGACACACAATTATAGGTCGTCGGGGATAGAGTTCAAAGATCAAACAATTGACACTCAAATGAGGGTTTTCTGAAATGACGTTCACCAGGGCGGCAGCACTGAGGCGTCAGGTCCAGAAACTTGTCTAAATTTTCAGAACGCCTATAGTTTCGTGTTTAAATATTTTGTATGAGTTAATAAAATGATATAAAAAAATTAAAATACCTTCTAGTTAATTTGTCTGTGGGGCTAGATAATTGTGTTTCTTAGCAGGACCTTACGGCTAAGTGGCGCCAACTAGTGGCATACGTTTTCGAGAAAACCCTCATTGAGCCTAATTGAATTTGTTAGTTACGCTCCACTATCCCCGACGAGATGTCATTCATTCCATTTGTGCCATCTTTGGTGAATTTACCTATACGAAAACATTAAATCGATCTTAATAACTCACCTTGCGGATCTGCGACCTCTTGATCTTCTTAAGCGCGAACGAGGCGGTCTGTCCGCCGCGCACCTCGGTCACCTGCATGCGCTTGCGGTGGATGGACTTGACGGTGATGGGCGTGAACCGGCCCAACGGATCCGGGCCTAGGAGCAGCGTGTCGTTCAGACGAATCACGCCGGCTAGGGTCGTGCCGGAGACCACTGTGCCGACGCCCTGAAAGTACTCGATTAAGGATAATAGTCCGGATGGCCTTGACGGTGATGGGCGTCAACCGGCCCAGTGGGTCAGGGCCTAGGAGCAGCGTGTCGTTCAGACGGATCACGCCGGCTAGGGTCGTGCCGGAGACCACTGTGCCGACGCCCTGGGGAAAGTACTCGATTAACCCTTAAATGCATGAATTATTCTTTTCGTTTCAAAAATAAAATGTGCTTACCTAATGGCGTCTAAAACACGAGAAAAATAGAAAAAAATATCTGTGGACATATTTTGGGTGAAATTTTTACTACTAATCAAAATTTCGATACATCATACATTATGCATTTTTTTGCAAAATCGTGCATGATAAAATATGCAAATTTAATATTGTTTACTTTTAGATTGAAGTATATTAAGTTCAGTAATTGTAGAAACTTTAAGGTATGCATCACAAAATTCTAATAATAAATAATTACTTACTTAGTTAAAAACGGCTAAAAACAAGCAACGAAAACAAATTTCTGCCATCTTGCTTATAAAACATATAAGTTTTTTTAAATACAGTTACGCCAGCGAATCAGGAATAAATTTGAAAGTTCATTAAATTTCCTTGCAAAATCATCCTTAGGAACATAATATACATATCTAGTTTACAAACACCCACTACGTTTTGGTTATGTACGATTCATCATACACTATGCATTTAAGCGTTAAGGATAATAGTCCTACTACTGCTATGCTATTCTCTTATTAACACATTCGACGCTGCGTTCGTCAACGAGCTCGACGTCGAGACAACCTTGTCTGAAATCCTAGCTGTTTTATTTGACATTAGGAATCGAGGCTGTGGGCGAGTTCGTCGCTGTTTTTCGTTAGAGAATTCGTACATTAAACCTCACGACGTAGTGTAGTTCCAGCTCACGCCGCATTCGTCGCCGAGCACTAGTGTCGTTTAAAGTACATTAGTGAATACTATTTTTAAGCTCGACGATGCCGCAGCGCTGACAGCAAGGCGGTTTCCTTAGTGAATAACACTGCTGATTGCAACATTGATATCACAATTTGCAACAAATTTGTTATACAGCGTTATGTTTACTTTTACTAATTTTCAAACCAATTTAAAGGGTTTTTTGACTGATTAGAGGTGTCCACAATGAGTAGCCTCACGAGGCATGTCCGCAGCGACTATTAACTTGCCTGAGCCTATTTGTCTTCTTAACATACAGTCAAATGCAAAAATATGTACCGGAAGAATCCTCTTGTTATTATTTATGTTACGATGTTCTTATTACACAGAATTAAAGTGCACTGGGACATATTTTTGAGCATTTTTACATACACCTTGGCTTTGACTGCACCAAATACGATTTTTGGTAGTGACGATGTGTATTTATCCGAACATTGTGAAACCCTAGTGCAATAGAACCTGAATCGCATAGGCTGATAGTCATATGAATTCGGACATTTCCGTAAAAAATAAAGGATTATGGACACCTGGAGATCTGTAGTTACTATGATTAGCACCATGAAGCCCTAGAAAAGAAGATACTAAATATAAATATTGGATGTCATATACCAAAGAAAAATAGACCAAGATCAGCAACATTCGAGGTGGGAATCGAACCCACGTACTCAGCTTTCACGGCTGATGCCTGTACCGCTCCGCCTCTCGGTCTTAGCAACCACCAGTCAATTTTCTCGGGTATTTGCAAACCTTTACATGGCCAGGCGAATTTGACCATACTCTAAGGGCAAGCAATACATGTACTATCGACAAAATTGAATCCTGACCCACAATAGGAGCGTGTCATAGTAACTTTTAAAATAAAATTGCTGCATCTGACGTACAATTTGAATTTCAATGTTACTATGACAAGCTCTTTTTGTGGGTCAGGATTCAATTTTGTCGAAAGTATATGCAGGTACCTTCTATCCGAATACCTTTCGGTTTTCTGGTATAATGGAAATAGTAATTCTGCGTCAAGTTCAGGAACATGGTCAGCAGCTCTAGGTTCTCGCCACGTTGTACCCAGACAGATTGGGTACAGTGTGGTGGGTACAGAGTACTCACGGGCACGGAGTAGGTGTCGTCGATCTGGAACTCTGCGGGCTGGTCGTCGCTGGCCGGCATCCGCGTCTTGAGCAGGTTCAGGAACATGGTCAGCAGCTCTAGGTTCTCGCCGCTTACGTTGGACACCAGGAAGATTGGGCACAGCCTGGTTAAAACCAAAAAGTTTGCTTCAGCTCGTCCAAAATCATGTGATCGTACCTATTTACCAGCCACTTTTGACCTTTTTAAAATATATTGACGCAACAAAGTGGCTCCACTCCACCTGATCGTAAGTGAAAAGTGGAGCCCAAATCGCGGCGGCAACGAACAGGAGACCAGTAGTAACCTGTCAGTTGCCGCCGCCTTAGGGCTTGTGCATAAATCACGCGAGGTCCTATAGGGGGGGAGGGGGTTCAAGAAAACATCACGAAAGATCACGGTAGGGGAGGGGGGGGTACAAGGAGACCTCACGTGTATTTTTCTACGATGAACAAACTAAGAAATATTGTGAATTTCGGCTAGCGAACGTGAAAAGTTCAATGAGAAAAATACACGTGAGACTGCTGGGGGGGGGGGGGGTCTAGCCAAGAAACTCACCAAACATCACCATGGGGGAGGGGGGGGTCAAAAAGTAGCCGAAAAAACCTCACACGATTTATGCATGAGCCCTTACTAGCCCGCCAGATGCTCTCTCTCTTCTCAATTGTGATATTTGTCTGATAAACACGGTCCCGATCATCAAACTGTTTATTAGAGTATTAACTATCTCCTCTTTGAACTTTTAGACTGCTATGAGTTTGATCGTACCTATCCACTTTTGACCATTCTCCAGAATAGGTATGATGAATGGCAAGTCAAAATTATCGCCATTATAAAGTTTTATATGAAAAATACGTACACAAAAGTGACGTCTCATTTGTATACTCAAGTATACTGCCAAATGACTGTTACCTACTCATTTCTTATCACTCGCTACATTATATCAAAAAGTCTATTAACTCTTTTCTCCTGGAATTTTTAGATTACTACTGGTCGTATTTAGGTACTTTATTTTTATTAAAAATAAATTGCCGGCGTTGGACACCAGTGTCCGGTGTGGTCTGCCTTACAATGCTCACGCGTTTCTATGAAACTCGCGAGCGTTATAAATTTCTTGATCCAATACAAGTAACTTTGTGAAGTTACCTCTGCGAGACGAAGTTAGTAGCGCTGACGATGACGTCATCCTTCGTCTTCACCATCACGGGCACCTTCCGGCAACCCGACGACTTCAGTATCCGGATCAGCAGCTTGAGGTTGTCCTGGGAGACACCAAAAATATTCGTTTTTTATTGTATCTACCTCTATAAATATTTATTTTACTCATTTTAGTTTTTGTAATCATATTGGTTGGCGGCGATGGATTTACTAAATAACATTAAATTAAAAATACATAAATTATATTTATCATGGTGGAAGTAAACAAGGTGTAACCGTCCAAGAGGAGACAACAACTTTGTATTGCCACTTTATTGTATCTTTAAAATATTAAGGAAATATTACCCATCATTACTGAAGTTAATAAGTAATGACACTAATTACCTATAAAGGTACCCCATTACCCTAAAATTTAAAGTTTGAACATCCAAACGAAATCCAAAAAATCCAACGCTGACTCCCCGACGTCGCTCGGACGGTTTCACCTTGTTTACTTCCACCATGATAAATATTAGGTCCTCACTAAAGCGCCTCTCATCTCAAGTATTGGCATTAGCACCCAACCAAACCGCAATCAACAAAAATCGGATCATAATGGGGTATATAAAGTAAATGGAAATGCTGGACACGTATATGATTTAGACTTAGATTCATATTTGCTGTAGGTTCCATACCTGCAGCACGTTGGGCGGGCACATGTCGATCTTGGTGACGACGACGAAGACGGGCACGGAGAGAGCCAGCGCCAGCCCGAGGTGCTCCTTGGTCATGCCCACTATGCCCGCGTTCGTCCCTATCTGCAACATACCTGCAGCACGTTGGGCGGGCACATGTCGATCTTGGTGACGACGACGAAGACGGGCACGGAGAGAGCCAGCGCCAGCCCGAGGTGCTCCTTCGTCATGCCCACTATGCCCGCGTTCGCCCCTATCTGCAACAACATCAACCGAACGTTCATAACACGTTTAAACATGTAAAGAGTGTAAAACGCTTCATCATAATCACATCATCAGCCTATGATAGTCCACTGCGGGACGTAGGCCTCTCCTATTAACTATGCGCATAGACGCATTAGGAGGTAAATGCCCATGATCACCACGCTGGGCAAGCGGATTGGCGATCGCAGTAATGTGTGACGCTGCTGCCCATCATCAATCTTTTATCAAATAATGGTCAGTGACACTTCAATCCTTTAGTCGACTCTTACGACACCCGCAGGAGTTGGGGTGGTGACAAATGTATTCTTACTGCCGTCACCACACGGCACGTAAAACGCTTGATGAATTAAAAATCACTAATAATTTTAAGTTCATCTACCGCTGATGACTCGCCAGGCTTGCTGCCGCGAACATGGAAGTTCCTTTCAGGGATTTGTCTGTAGCTCCAACTAAGGCGTGATTAGAGTGACAGAGAAAAATAGAACACTCACATATCTTGGTTTAACCCCCTAAAGCCCAGTGTGTGTTACAACGCATAATACACTTCAATGAAATTTCAACATTTTATCTCAATAAAGTAGCATTTCTTTTGTTCAACCGATTTTGCAAGCAAACGAATTTACACTATTTCTTATACAGCAAAGGGCTCATGCCATGCATAAATCATGCGAGGTCGTTCGGCTACTTTTTGACCCCCCCTCCCCCCTGGTGATGTTTGGTGAGTTTCTTGGCTTGGCTACAACGTGTATTTTTCTCGTTCAAATTTTAACGTTCGCTCGTCGAAATTCACAATGTTTCTTAGTTTTTTCATCGTAGAAATTTACAAGTGAGGTCTCCTTGTACCGCCCCCCTCCCCTCCCCTAACGTGATCTTTTGTATTTTTTTTCTTGGGCCCTCTACCCCCCTATAGGACCTCGCGTGATTTATGCACAAGCCCAAATATGATTTAAAGCTTATAAGATTAAAGCCCAAATATGATTAAAAGTATAGGCAGTTCTAGAGCAAAAGTGTATTAGAAGTTAGAAAGTTCTTTACTATAGACAACAGAATGAATAGGCTGAAGATGTAGATAGAAATTGTTCAAAGTTCACTCACCATCAGCATGCCGAAACCCGGTGCGTGACCCGTCATCCCGAACACGATGGTCTTGAGTTACTACTCGTGGCCCACCAGGTCAATGAACCCGGTGACCCGGTGGTAGGTCAACAAGCCCGATGCCCTTGAAACTTCACAGTTCACTCACCATCAGCATGCCGAAATCCGGTGCGTGACCCGTCATCCCGAACTCAGTGGTCATGAGGTACCATCTTGGCCCACCAGGTCAATGAACCCGGTGACCCGGTGGTAGGTCAAAAAGCCCGATGACCTTGAAACTTCACAGTACACTCACCATCAGCATGCCGAAGTCCGGCGCATGGCCCGTCATGCCGAACACGGTGGTCTTGTGGTACCACTCGTGGCCCGCCAGGTCAATGAACCCGGTGGCCCGGTGGTAGGTCAACAAGCCCGATGACCTTGAAACTTTACAGTTCACTCACCATCAGCATGCCGAAGTCCGGCGCATGGCCCGTCATCCCGAACTCAGTGGTCTTGAGTTACCACTCGTGGCCCGCCAGGTCAATAAGCCCGGTGACCTGGTGGTAGGTCAACAAGCCCGATGACCTTGAAACTTGACAGTTCACTCACCATCAGCATGCCGAAATCTGGCGCATGGCCCGTCATCCCGAACACGGTGGTCTTGAGGTACCGTTCGTGACCAGCCAGGTCGATGAACGTGATCACCTTGGACGACTTCTCGCAGATCTTCACCCAGTCCAGCGTGCCGTGGTCGGGCTTGTTCACAACGTTGCCTGGTAAATGTTACACATGATTAAATTGATGAGTAACGATAAATAAATAACCAGGACTAACTAGATACTAATAGTATACTGGTGAGAAATAATCTTCACATATTTATGGTAACATTTTTGTTCATACTAAAATTGTATTTCACGCGGGCTACTCACGTTTTAAGTCGAAAAATGCTCGACATGTTTCGCTCCGTACATGAGCAGCCATGGCGATTGGGTCTTGAAGAAGAACGAACATGTCGAGCATTTTTCGACCTAAAACTCGCGTGTATCGTACGACGTTTTTCAGTACATATAGCCCTCCGAAGATTTCGACCTGACGTAAAATGAACGACTTCTCGCACTAGCGCGTAAAAAAAGCGCCATCTGTACTGATAATATAATTTTAGTATGAATGACTCTCACGAGTTTTGTGTTTAAAACATTTTTGTTATTATTGGAGCAATTTTTGCAAACCATTGCACATAGCACACACTTAATTCGATTACATAGATAGAAAGAATAGTCGGATCGGATTCCGGACTAATGCCTGCTTTTCACCACGAGCGGAGCGTACTCATTAATAGCGTGTCATGTTCATGGCTGGCGAAGTGTTAGTATGCGGTTTATGGATTCCCAGTGCAACCATCGGTGAAAATTAAAATTAGTGAGTCCGATGCGTTTGTGATTGTGATCGACCGCCGGTATAAAACCTACAGTGTTGTCTACTGTCTACATTCCTCACCCATGCTGTCGAAGCCGATGACGTCTACGTTTCTTACCCTCCCACCTGTTGGTCTCTGATGCCAGCAGAGTACCCATTGTCTGTTGTCCACTCACCCATACTATCGAAGCCGAGGATGTCGTTGCCCACGGAGCTGGTGCGGCCGCTCTCCACCTCGTGCTTGTGGCGGAACAGCCGCTGCCGCGCGTACCCTCGCCCGTTGTCCAGCTCTCCGTGCGTCAGTACACCGAGCAGGGTCGATTTACCCGCGTCTACGTTTCCTGCCACCGCTACCCTGGGAAATACTGGTATCCGGTCCCTGATGCTAAGAGTACCCATTGTTTGTTGTTCACTCACCCATACTGTCGAAGCCGAGGATGTCTACGTTCCCTACCACCGCCATCCTGGGAAATACCAGTATCCGGTCCCTGATCCCAGGAGTAGCCATTGTCTGTTGTCCACTCATCCATGCTGTCGAAGCCGAGGATGTCTACGTTTCTTACCCCTGGGAAATACCAGTATCCGGTCCCTGATGATAAGAGTACCCATTGTCTGTTGTCCACACACCCATACTGTCGAAGCCGAAGATCTACGTTTCCTACCACCGCCATCCTAGAAAATACCAGTATCCGGTCCGTGATGCTAGGAGTACCCATTGTCTGTTGTCCACTCACCCATGCTGTCGAAGCCGAGGATGTCTACGTTTCCTACCACCGCCATCCTAAGAAATACCAGTATCCGGTCCCTGATGATAAGAGTAACCATTGTCTGTTATCCACTCACCCATGCTATCGAAGCCGAGGATGTCTACGTTTCCTACCACCGCCACCCTGGGAAACACCGGTATCCGGTCTCTGATGCTGAGAGTACCCATTGTCTGTTGTCCACTCACCCATACTGTCGAAGCTGAGGATGTCTACGTTTCTTACCCCTGGGAAATACCGGTATCCGGTCCCTGATGCTAAGAGTACCCATTGTCTGTCGTCCACTCACCCATACTGTCGAAGCTGAGGATGTCTACGTTTCTTACCCCTGGGAAATACATATCCGGTCCCTGATGCTAAGAGTACCCATTGTCTGTTGTCCACTCACCCATACTGTCGAAGCCGAGGATGTCTACGTTTCTTACCACCGTCATCCTAGGAAATACCAGTATCCGGTCCCTGATGCTAAGAGTACCCATTGTTTGTTGTCCACTCACCCATACTGTCGAAGCCGAGGATGTCTACGTTTCCTACCAACGTCACCCTGAGAAATACCAGTATCCGGTCCCTAATGATAAGAGTACCCATTGTTTGTTGTCCACTCACCCATGCTGTCGAAGCCGAGGATGTCTACGTTTATCACCACCCCCACCCTAGGAAATACCAGTATCCGGTCCCTGATGCTAAGAGTACCCATTGTCAGTTGTCGACTCACCCATACTGTCGAAGCCGAGGATGTCGTTGCCCACGGAGCTGGTGCGGCCGCTCTCCACCTCGTGCTTGTGGCGGAACAGCCGCTGCCGCGCGTACCCTCGCCCGTTGTCCAGCTCTCCGTGCGTCAGTACCCCGAGCAGGGTCGATTTACCCGCGTCTAAGTTTCCTACCACCGCTACCCTGGGAATACCAGTATCCGGTCCCTGATGCTAAGAGTACCCATTGTCTGTTGTCCACTCACCCATACTGTCGAAGCTGAGGATGTCTACGTTTCCTACCACCGCCACCCTGAGAAATACCAGTATCCGGTCCCTGATGATAAGAGTACCCATTGTCTGTTGTCCACTCACCCATACTGTCGAAGCTGAGGATGTCTACGTTTCTTACCCCTGGGAAATACCGCTATCCGGTCCCTGATGCTAAGAGTACCCATTGTCTGTTGTCCACTCACCCATACTGTCGAAGCCGAGGATGTCTACGTTTCCTACCACCCTGGGAAATACCAGTATCCGTTCCCTGATGTTAAGAGTACCCAATGTCTATTGTCCACTCACCCATACTGTCGAAGCTGAGGATGTCTACGTTTCCTACCACCGCTACCCTGGGAAATACCAGTATCCGGTCCCTGATGCCAACAGAGTACCCATTGTCTGTTGTCCACTCACCCAAACTATCGAAGCTGAGGATGTCTACGTTTCTTACCCCTGGGAAATACCAGTATCCGGTCCCTGATGATAAGAGTACCCATTGTCTGTTGTCCACTCACCCATACTGTCGAAGCCGAGGATGTCGTTGCCCACGGAGCTGGTGCGGCCGCTCTCCACCTCGTGCTTGTGGCGGAACAGCCGCTGCCGCGCGTACCCTCGCCCGTTGTCCAGCTCTCCGTGCGTCAGTACCCCGAGCAGGGTCGATTTACCCGCGTCTACGTTTCCTACCACCGCTACCCTGGGGAGCGTAATTAGTTCATTAGTTTAGGGAAAATGTCATTCGTATTTGTGCAGGATGTGATCTGAATTTGTCTATCTGGAATTCTGGATTTAATCAAGAATCCACGCAGTTTCTGAAATGTTAGCGGGATAATATTTCTGATATACGAATAAGTTCGCTTTTGTACCTACATATATCCCTGTATAATTGTGTTATGTCAAATGTTTGATTTATAATAATAAAGCGATTTACTACTACTACTTATACTGTATTAGCACAGGTAGAATATAGGAGTACCTAGAGGTAAAATACTAGTCCATAATCCATATAATGGTTACAATGCAGGTCTGTTCAGGTATTCCATTTCGTGGTATAATATTAAATGCTGAATTTGACTGTTTTGTTTTGTCCTGTCATGCTTTTTATATTTGCCACGAATAAATTATTTGTATTTGTAGGTATTGAATATCATCTCATATAAAGAAACTAAAATCTTTAAATGGTAATATCGACGCAAACTGCATGCATGGGCATTGGGCAATTGGCAATTCAAGGTCTCTATAATAATGGTGCTATCTCCTCAGTGACAGGATGTCAATACTTTATGCATTTTCACAAGTTTTAGGACCCTTTTCGACACTGCATTACCTGTGTTCGGTGCTTGAAGATGGAAGTAGCGGCCCTATTGCGAAAAAGGTGACTGCTTTCCATCAGGCGGGCCGTATGCTTGTTTGCCACCGACGTGGTATAAAAAAAAATGAAAAAATATTGTAAATTTCGAGGATTTGCCTCTCTCACTCTAATGACGCCTTCGTTCGAGTGACAGAGAAAAATCCTCGAAATTTACAAATTTCGGTTTTCGCGGTAGCAGGGCAGTTCTGCCAACTCAAGGTGTCCTTAATCACCTGATCTCCATGAAGTCGGTGTGGTCGCGCTCGGCCCGCAGCAGGTACTGGCCGGTGAGGAGCCCGGCGCCGCAGTCCCACCGCCGCAGCTCCACACACGACACTAGGGAGCCGCTCACTAGCGACTGAAGGGCCACTGTGCGGCCTCGCCCTATATGTATAGACCTGTACCTGATCTCCATGAAGTCGGTGTGGTCGCGCTCGGCCCGCAGCAGGTACTGGCCGGTGAGGAGCCCGGCGCCGCAGTCCCACCGTCGCAGCTCCACACACGACACTAGGGAGCCGCTCACTAGCGACTGAAGGGCCACTGTGCGGCCTCGCCCTATATGTATAGACCTGTACCTGATCTCCATGAAGTCGGTGTGGTCGCGCTCGGCCCGCAGCAGGTACTGGCCGGTGAGGAGCCCGGCGCCGCAGTCCCACCGCCGCAGCTCCACACACGACACTAGGGAGCCGCTCACTAGCGACTGAAGGGCCACTGTGCGGCCTCGCCCTATATGTATAGACCTGTACCTGATCTCCATGAAGTCGGTGTGGTCGCGCTCGGCCCGCAGCAGGTACTGGCCGGTGAGGAGCCCGGCGCCGCAGTCCCACCGCCGCAGCTCCACACACGACACTAGGGAGCCGCTCACTAGCGACTGAAGGGCCACTGTGAGGCCTCCCGTCTATATGTATAGACCTGTACCTGATCTCCATGAAGTCGGTGTGGTCGCGCTCGGCCCGCAGCAGGTACTGGCCGGTGAGGAGCCCGGCGCCGCAGTCCCACCGCCGCAGCTCCACACACGACACTAGGGAGCCGCTCACTAGCGACTGAAGGGCCACTGTGAGGCCTCCCGTCTATATGTATAGACCTGTACCTGATCTCCATGAAGTCGGTGTGGTCGCGCTCGGCCCGCAGCAGGTACTGGCCGGTGAGGAGCCCGGCGCCGCAGTCCCACCGACGCAGCTCCACACACGACACTAGGGAGCCGCTCACTAGCGACTGAAGGGCCACTGTGCGGCCTCGCCCTATATGTATAGACCTGTACCTGATCTCCATGAAGTCGGTGTGGTCGCGCTCGGCCCGCAGCAGGTACTGGCCGGTGAGGAGCCCGGCGCCGCAGTCCCACCGCCGCAGCTCCACACACGACACTAGGGAGCCGCTCACTAGCGACTGAAGGGCCACTGTGAGGCCTCGCCCTATATGTATAGACCTGTACCTGATCTCCATGAAGTCGGTGTGGTCGCGCTCGGCCCGCAGCAGGTACTGGCCGGTGAGGAGCCCGGCGCCGCAGTCCCACCGCCGCAGCTCTACGCATGACACGCGGGAGCCGCTCACTAGCGACTGAAGGGTGGCTACTGACGCGCTGTACTCGTCCTCTGTGAGGCCTCGCCCGTCTGTGCATAATGTTAAGGCTTGATTTGTTTATTTAATGATCAAAATATTTAGCTACTGTTTTAATTATAAAATTATGCGGAATATGCGTATTATCGATCGAAAATTGGCTAAGTAAAGTTTTCCGAAGGTATGAGTATTTTATTTTTCTCTGATAGCCGTCGTCTTAAGGTTCAAGAAAATGCGGCTCTTTTGTTCTAATTTCGGAGTGAGGTGACATTTGTGCAGTTTTATGGCTGAATAGAGCCTAATGCGTTCGTCCGCAATCGGTACAATGAAATAGAAAATTTGAAATATAAAAATGAAACAATAACTTTTAGAAATATCCACAAAAGAGACAAACTTATATGCTTGTCCTTGCTTGCTTGCTTATCTTGTTGTGTGTAAAATTATGAATATATATGTTACCTAGGTTTATTAATTTGGGCAATTAAAATGTTGAACATACGGACGTGGTTCACCTCACACGTCATCAGTCCACACTATTAACTATGAGTATGGATACATTAAGAGGGATAGGAGGTCAATTAAATGCCCATAATCGACACGCTGGATAAGCGAGTTTGCGATCGCAGTAGTATGTCCACTATGAGGACTGCATATTCGATAATAAATGGTCTAGGCGCTTCACGAACGTGGTTATTAAAAAAAAATATGAATACGACAAATAACATAAAGCTAAATCGTGTATTCGAACATTTCGCGCGTAATTACTAAATACACGTGAGTTTAAGCGTTTAATTATACTTATAGCTATTTTGTCTCATGTGTCTCACAATAGTTTTGTAGCGGATCGACACGCGAGAGAAATCGCTACCGCTTATGAGCTTGTGCAACCGCATATCACACCACCTCCGCGCGTCACCTATTGTCCAGCGGCCGGCCCGCGCCCGCGCCCCGCGCCCCGGCGGACCCAGGACCTGCGCGGCCGCAGCCCCGCCAATGCGATTTAGACTCTGGTACTGGTTGCACGCGCGCTTAGCTTTGTATCGAATCGAGACACTCGCGAATTTGCTCTGTAAAACGCTTTTGCTTTTTGCTTGTTTATTCGTAGTTTCCAATTGTGCTTTCGCTTTTGGCTTTGTGTTATTCCTATTCCAAATTTAGTGTTCTATCTTTCCTTTCTGCTTTAACCTTCATTCGTGTATTCGTAAATTTCTTGTGTAAATAAAATAGTTATATAAATTAGTGCCGTGTGTTTAATCTTAAACTTTACTGCATTCCCATCCGATACTGAGCAACCTTTCTGGGTTCGATTCCCAGATTCGCATTCCTTATACTTCTACAGTTTAAATTCAATTCGTGTATTTGATTTCATTTCTAACTAGATGACGCTTATCATCTAAAATATGAATTATTTGGCTGCTACAAAGTATTGCCTGCATCTGCAATACTTTTTAGCAGTACAGTCACCGTCAAGTCAAGACTTATACCGCGAAGGCCGCAAAAATATCGCTTCAACTAAGTTTGTGCAGGCTGCAGGGACAGGAACCGGTATTTTCTCAATACAAAAAGTACGGTTCCTTTTCGTTTTTCGGTATATACGTTCTAAGTTAATGGAGTAGGTAATTCAAGAATATGATACTGTAAATTAAATAAAATATTGAGTATAAAACATTTTAAAATATTGGGCTATTTCGAGGTTTTTGTAAAATAACGGTTTCGGTCCCTGAGGTTGTGTCAGAAATTTTTGAGGCCATCATTGTATAAGATACTATTGACGGTGACCGGTGACTGTACTTACTAGAACGAGTAAGCTAATAATATGACTGTACGGGAGATTTGTTTGCTTAAAGTTACTGAGGCCCACGCAAGGCGGCTGGTATTCCCCATTCTCAACATTGCACTCGCAAATGCATACATAGGTAAGTGTGATAAGGAGGCAAAGTCAATCGTGTTTCGCGGGCCTCCTGATCCGATGTTCTAAAGTAAACAGTATTCACGGGTCACAGAGGGCGTCTTTGTTCCTTGAAACGTTGTAAGTACCTACTTCGGTGTGTGTGGGCATTGAATGCCTCTGACACATATTTTTTTAATACTTCATAGCCAGCTTTTTATAAAAATAAAGTTTGGTGTTTTCTGTGATCTGTAACAGGACATTTAGTTGAGCGTTTCAACCGCCGTGACTTCGGTGGCAACATTATTACCCGATTTCCTTGGGTATCTCATACTTTTTTGGATATCTTGGTAGTTGTCAACTATGTCTACCAAGATATCCAAAAATTCATACATCTCTCAAGGGATTCGTGTGATAAGGCTGCCACTTAAGTCGCAGCGTAGGAAACGCTCGGAGAAATTCCCAATAACGATACTTAAGTTTAATTCTAAGCATTTCTTATTTGCCATAGAAACACAAACTATTCATACCAATCATCAACGTGCGTGATATTATTAGTTACAAAACGAGATTTTTGTAGCTGTGTCGTAATATGTAGCAATTTGAACTAGGGCTCACGGTACACGTGTAACCCGCTAAACCGGATACCCGTGTTCTTAAGCCCGACGGTACTAAGAACCCGAATTACACGAACTCGCCGGGTACTCGTGTCCGTGTCCAATACACGGATACCGTTTACACGAAAACGCGTGCTACCCAGGTACCCGGGTACTGAAGACCGAACCGAACAGGTTCGAAATAATTAGAGAAAATGCAAATAAGGTCTATTATTGAATGTAACCTGCAGCTTCGTTCGACACTTACAAAACACTACCTGTTCAGGAAAGGTCATCCGATTTAACTTTTTGATTATTGTTTTATAAATTTCGACTATCTGTTACGCAATACCACATTCAGGCACACGCAGACCCATTCGTACGCTTCTCGTCAAAGACGTCCCCGAGCCCGCGGGTAATTAAAGTTCGTGAAAATAATACCCGTGTACCCGTGCAGACGGGTATTATTTTCACGGACTTTAATTACCCGTGTAAATCGGGTCAGAAACCCGTGTACGAGTAACACGAACACGGGTATGAGAAACGTTGACACGAAACCCGGATACGACCGCGAGCCCTAATTTGAACATGGAAGTACAGTTAAAGCAAAAAATATTAAGTCTTATCCATTGAAATAAGGCTCAAAGTCTAAAAAAATATACATAACAGGCCATTAAACATAACACTGTATCCTCACGACGTCACGCTAATATATTCAAGCACAGCATATAGATAAGATTACGATGGATTGCATTACACTATCACCAGCATTACAATAACATATCTGAAGCGTGTCAGCTATAAACATTCATATGTTGACTAATTTGGCCTTATCTCTGTCCATTCTTGCCCATTATTAGTAAACATTAATAAGTATAGTGAGCCTAAAATATGATCTATCTTTTCTTTGACATTAATTCGTTTGTTATTATTATTGAAATCATGCTATTTTTATGTCTTAGTTTTCATTATTATTAATTTTGTCGCTCCTCACCACCACCTCACTACTATTTGCATGCCTAATTCATGGTTGAATGCACTGGACTTTTTATGTGTAAATGTGTATTATATTTTATTGTGTTAGAAGCAAATAAAAATCTTGGAATCTTTGGAAAAGAGTCCAGAATTGGTTGTTGTAAGTGGTATTTTTTTCTGATTGAGTGAAAAATTGTGTTTTCAAGTTCAAAATTTTTTTTGGTACAGTCACGTCTAATAATATGTATACATTTCAGAACGTATGTCAAGGGCATAAGGATCAAAATCGTATACATATTATTAGAGCCAACCGTACATTCTGATTTGTACCGAAAATACTACCTACCTAAGTACACCAAATCATCACAATTGTTGACTGCCCTCCAGGACTCTGTATCTGACTATATTACATTAGGCAGGACAGATAAATTATCTAGGTTGTTTATGGTATAGGTCAGCCATGTGGTTCAATCATGTACACAAAACATTGCATGAAGAAATGCAGCACAGCATCCCAATGTCCAAGCTTTGTGTTGTGTGGTGATACAAAATGTTCATTTCATTTAGTGAATTTCATTCTCGCATCCCTTATGTGGCTGTGAGTTACTTTCAATTTACATATCAATAGAATTGAATAAATCAAAGCATGTCAATGGATTATGGACAAGAACAATTGAATAAAAGGTAGGTACTTGTACCATTGTTTTGACGGTCTACTTGTATGGCTAATGACACATACCCTCTCCTTGCCCTATGTCATATATAATTTCCCCGTTGCCAGCCTCCAGCCTCTCCATCAGCTGCTTCCTCAGCAGGTCATACTCGTCTGCAGATGGACTCACCAGCACCATCTAAAAATATTCATTTGTATTTTTTATAAATAACTATTTTCGGACATCTTACACAAATTGCCGTAGTCCCATGGTAGGCTAAAATTAAGGTACACAAATAATGCCCTCGCTGGAATTCAAGCCCGGAACCTGTAGGTCCATAGGCAGGGTCATTACCAATTAGGCTATGGAGGCTGATGAAATAATAATATTCTTGTTATAATAAGATAATGAGGTACACGCAATTTGTACACTGCCATGGAATAAAATGTTATGATGAAATCTTACTTGAATCATCTTCAGTGTTGAAAACTGAAATCTAAGCATATGCTGCACTACATTTCTGTAAGTTCTATTAATATGGGTTCATGATTACAATAATTATAACTTTAGTCATAATAAGCTAATCTGACCATTTCATAACAATAACAGTAAGTTTTATGTTACAATAATAATAACTAATGAGTCATATTGCATCATTGTTTTGGGACTCCCCCAATGCAAGCCCTTTAACAAACATTTAATCAGTGTTACAACACAATTAAATTTCATGTGTCATATTGCATCAGATATAAAGGAATATTGGATGATTTATTTTTTAGATTTTTATAAATGAAATAGGTACTATTCTTTGTTCAAAGAATAATATAAAAACCATGTCTCAAAACTATAGTAATATTAACATAAACAACACAATACATTATGACAACAAAAAGTAAACAATGCTTTAGGCCAAGGTTTAGCAATAGCAATATAAAACTTGGTTTGTCTTCTTCAATAACTCTAGTACATTCAGCATGATAACATAATAAAAGTTTAATTTTTCGTATAAATATCGTAAAGATGACGAAATATTCCAACAAAGTTTGTGGGATGTGGTTCCTAGTTTCCAGACTCATGATTTGCCACTAGAATATGAGGACACACGGCACTTTTCCGCGGGAAACATATGTTTGTAAACAAAAGTTCCACCCACCTTTCCTCTGATGCTGGAGTAGTCGGTCTCACTTTCTTTGTAGCCCTCCATCTCCGGGAGCGGCGCCGCCGCTGCGGGGGACTCCGCGTTGTTGTCCATGTCCAGTTCAAATCGCGCGAATAACAAGACTTCTTATTACACAATTATGTCATCACATAACTAGACGCAAATCCCACTCCCACGTTTGTATTCGCTACAAATAAACAAAACAAGCTTTAAAAAGTCAGGCAATGTCAATTGAATACTAAAATAATGAACAAATTTACTCGGAAAAGCGACAAAAAATACTACGACTCTTACGGAGCACTATGTTACGAAAATAGATTTGAAATCGTATGAAGCTTTTTGGCAAGGAATTAATTTCGCGTTTATTGTAATTTAATAAAACTCACTACTAGTCAATTTTAATCGTCGTTCACAAATGAAAATAGCTCGCTACACCAATAACAGATGGAAAAAATGCCAACTTTTTGACAACTCAACTCGACATTTTCCTTTCTAGTTCGACATATTTCACCTTATCATAAAAACACGCGACCTGATTTCAAATCTTAGCGTTTTATTATCACTGTCTTAAATAGTTGAAACACTGTGAGAGAAATCTCTACCTCAATTACTAGTACCAACATTATAAATATTTTGAAGTAATGGAGTTTATAAAGTTTACTCAGTAACCTTTTTACTTTATCTGTGCAAACCATGAAAACGTCGAAAAAGTAAACAAGTGGAGGATGTGATTTCTAATATGATTTATTGAATTTTAAACAACGAAGTACTCTTTTTCGGGAAATCTGTTCGGTAATATGATTCTTTGGATATCGTTGTCCCTGAACAATCAATATGGGTGAAGATTTCGGTACATCCGATTGTTCCTGGAAGAAAATGGTAATAGCGAAAGCGAACGACGAGTGGATCTCTACAATAAAATCGGAACAAATCGATGCACACAGAGCAATGAATACTTCGGATTTTAGTATGGACGCTATCCAGATGCCCTTCGGCGGCGTGAAGGATGAGCCGATGGGGGAACAGTCGTATCAGGAGTACGGGGATGACGGGTCGTCGACTGGGACAGAGGACCCGCTCCTGATCGACGAGCCGGGGGCCGCCAGTCGGCGCAGACGGAAGGGCTCGGGGCCGAGGAGCGAAACCGAGGAGGAAAGGGCCGCGAGGCTCGCCAAGATGTCAGCATATGCCGCCCAGCGACTGGCCAACGAGTCGCCGGAGCAGCGAGCGCTGCGCCTTAAACGTATGTCGGAGTATGCGGCGCGTCGCCTCGCACACGAGAGCGCCGAGCAGCGCGCGCGGCGCCTGGCGCGCATGTCTGCGTACGCGGCGCGCCGGCTCGCCAGCGAAACGCCGGAGCAGCGTCGCACGAGACTCGCGCGGATGTCGGCCTACGCCGCGCGCCGTCAAGCCCTCAAAAAAATCTCAAGCCCCGCAGCTAATCCTCACCGGCCTGACTTTAATCAACAGTTGAACAATGACATGAACAACCAAAGTTGAGATTGAATCGGCGGTATCGGTAATGATCACTAGAGAGTTAGCTACCAAAAATTATGATGTTCTCCTTTTCCACTGTGATGGAAGCTCTTATTTCAATGTGGAATTGCCGGGATTACATTAGGAATTGAATAGGAATGTTTATGGAACTTTACTTTATTCTAACATTTAGAATGTGTATTATGCAATAACTGAATTTAATATTATTAGTGTTGTTGTAAATAATTATCTGCTTTTTTATGTAATAGCATATTCTATGTTTCTATAGAGTATTCATTTTTGTATGTGAGGTTTGCTATAGTAGAGCAGCAATAGTACCTGTGAGGTATTGAGTGTTTATCTTGGCACATATTTTTGCAAGTATAATTGAGATTTTCAGATTGTCATGTGTACCATTCAAAAGATCACAAATAAATGCATTTTGTATGTTTTAGTGACATTTAATGCTATTTTATTTGTTACTTGTAAGAGTCCAGCTATTGTTTGATAGTGAAAACCTTTAATAATAATAAAAACACAAAAACGTAATTGTTAAAATAATATTGTGAACTCTTTTAAAGTTTTGGAAAATAAATGCAATTATAGTATCCAAAAACACAATTCCAAGAGAATTTCTTTAACAAAGGTAGTGGATTCATACAATATTGTAACTAGATTTAGCAGTATTACTTTTTATACTCCCTAATTCATTTTATAAAACATTATTAGGCATAAAATAAAGACTCCATGGAAATCAGAAGGAAAAGCAACCTTACTACTAACATAATAAGGTGCAATTTTTCCTTGAATTTAATAAAGACTAGCCCCATTATTCATAAACGTTTGTTAACTTAACAAGCTGCTAATAATTGTTTGTCCCTTTTGCTCTTATGGACACATTGTTAAGACCGAAAGGGACAAATAATTATTAGCGGCTTGTTAAGTTAACAAATGTTTATGAATAAGGGGGTGGTCAATCTTTCCATGGACCCTTCAAATGAAGTTTATGTTTTCTTTATTATTTTTAGTCAAATTGATGTTCTAATCTTGGCCAATTTATCTTGAATTTACTCTAGCTAAATATACATTTATATGAAAAATATGTATGAAAATGAAAAAAAGTGTTATACATCAGATAACTCCTTTTCCAACACATACAGTATACAAGTAACCTACCCCTTTGGTATCATTTGCTTAAAGAAAATCTTCAAATATTTATCTCATCCTTTTGAAAGTCCAAAAAATATGCCAACTTAAAAATAAGCTGTTTTTCATTGGATTTTTATAAAACAAACCAAACCCGTGAAATGCCGTCTTTGGCACAATTTTATAAAGACGACATATGCTGTCTTTTCCCTCAAAACTTTAAATCAGAAATTACATAACGGCTCCTAGAATTCCTAGATTGTGGCACGATCAAACAAAAACAGAGTAGAGAAAAGTAATCCAGTAATTCCGTTTACATTGTAAGTTTACATGTCTTCCGTAATATAAACAACAAAGTTTTTTTTATTTAGTCACTTTGGTACGAGTCTATGCATGGTTGAAGGGGTAAATTTATAAAGTAAAAACAATTAACATTCATAACATAATTTATTGAAATCATTTACTATAAAATCATCCCTAATATTCAAGGGGAATAAATGAGTACTCTTACCTTACCCCTAATTTAGCAAACTGCTAAGTATTGCTTGACCTCTACGGCCTTATAGACACATTGATAAGGCTGAAAGGGACAAACTTAGCAACTTCCTATGTTTTATGAATAAGGGAGTTACTTTATACCATAGAACCACAATAATGTTACTTATAATCTGAGATTCAACGCCTGATGTCAAGGAATGTTTTCGTCAGTCTGTTACACTTAAACATACTATTTACTTTAGCACTACTTTACTTGCATTAGAGCAATTTTGATTACCTATATGTGAGCCATTTTAGTAAAACACCCCACTTTGTCACTAATCATAAGAATGGAGTTTATATGAATGATCTATCGTAAGAGTCCTTATAATACCTATAACAAATTGGGAGGTTTCACTAAAAAGGTTCACAGATAAAAACTTTGAAGAAAATGACAGTTATATTTTTCTTGTGTCTACACGTACAAGGTGCCATAGAATGAACATATTTTTTGGCCGTACCATCATCTGTAAGTAAACCAAGTCAATGATCTTACGCCATATTGCAAGATTAAGTTGGCCAACAGGCCAATTAAATAATTGTCTCATTATAATTAAATTAATAAAACCACTTGTGGTTTCTAAAGTTAACACTGAATAATATAAAAACTTTAAACCTTAAAACGAATATAATAAAAAGGTACATTTTACTTTACATACATTTCAATAATACTTATGTGCACCTTGACTAGCAAGAACTGGTACCGTCACCAACACGAACTTCTTGCATCTATTTCAATAGCAATTACAGTACACATGGTGCTGCCTTTACAGTTACAGTACCGTAAAGAGTAGGTACTTTACGCCCCATGTCAAAAATGTAAAGAATTACCATAATGTATTGTAGTGTACTATTACAGCTAGGTATGTCCGAATGTTGGGCCAGTTATTGCAAATGCAAAAAGAACAATTAGATAATACTCGTCCAATAAAAAATACATATATATAAATTCTTAAATCAATCTTAATCAAATCGCCTAATGTGGTGTAAAATAATGTAGCCGCAAATTTGACACGTGAAATAGACTGTAGTGACTGCTTTTAACCACTAACTACCCACTATATATAATTCTCCCTTCGAATGTCATCTGTCAAAAATGTACTACTGTAAAATACAGCCTAAAAAGAAAATTCCAAAACTTTCGAATTACATTAGGCGTCATTAGTCGTCTCTACAGTTAAGGGGGTTAACACATAAAGTTACTATAAAGCCATTTACTTTAGCCGTCTTTGCGGCTACACTATCTTGCAATACACATGTCTAAGCTTGTCTTATAATTATAATCAGATGGATATACCGATTTTAAACTGGAGCGATAATCGATACCTATCAGACATAATATGCTTAAATCACAAAGTTAAATATCAAGCAATGCTCGTCTAAATACCAATGAAGAAAATATTTACGCGTACCAGTTTTGTGAAACAAATCAAATTATTTTATGAAATATTTTGATACCTATTGTTGGACAAATAAATTATAAATATTTGATGCCATATAACAAAGAAAGAAGACCTAGTTCACTAATGTCCGAGGTGGAAAACGAACCAACGTATGTCGGTTTTGCCCTTAAATCCATGACCTTAACAAAGGTATATTCAAATTTTTAGTTTGACATGCTCTCATCACTATGTATTTAAGGGTTAAACTATGGAGTCGCGAAAGCTGACATACGAGGGTTCGAATCCCACCTCGGAAATTAGTGTTAGGTATGTTTTCTTCGGTATAACATGACGTCTAATATTTAAAAAAATATAATATAGGTACTTGCAAATGAATCATTTTCATTAATATTGAAATAGTCCGCAATCCGCTAAATACCGATGCATCAATTGTAAAACGAAATGATTATAAAATCATATTATTCGCAGTATTTAGTAATACTTAACTATTTTGCTTTACATTAGAAGACTATTCAACTAAAGATTACTGTGAATATTCATTGATTGTAAATCATTTGCAACAAGAAGTTGAATTTATAACTTAACAGGTAGACCAATCAATAAAGCACTGCTGTACCTCGTCGATATTTTTTAAGCGCATATATTTTTTACTATCATGATGTATTGATACAATTAAATGGTGTGAAATGCAAAATATTGATTGCTGTCATTAATTCTGATTAGTGCTTTATAAATGTTTTATTTTACTAGCCAGGCCTGCTACCGTGAACACCGAAGTTCGCAAATTTCGAGGAGTTCTCCGTCACTCTAATGACATTCGTTGGAGTGACAGAGACAAATCCCCGAAAATTGCGAACTTGGGTGTTCGCGGTAGGGCCGCTGGGTGCGCTAGGATGCCAATCGCTAACGCTCAATCGTGAATAGTGAAAATCTTTGTCGCACTAATTAGAAAGAGTGACAGAGTCAGAAAACTACGGAACGCTACTGAGCATTAGCGATTGGCAAGCACTCGGTAGACCCATCTCTCTGTAATAATAAACGATAAGTAAAGGTGCGTTCAAACCAAAAGAGCATTCGCTGTTCTATCCCCCGTTCTACGAAATCAACCAATCACGTCTTGTGTAACGATCGAATTTCGTAGAGTGGGGGATTAAAATAGCGAATGTTCGTTTGGTCTGAATGCACCTTAATAAATGTATGAGAATGACAGATTGGTACGAAAAGTATCGTGACCATTTCCATATGGCCACATGACTTATCGCTTATCGTATGCGATTGCAGAATAGTGTCTTGGCTAGGCCTGTAGTTACATTAGGATGCTTAGCCAAGTTGCCAATCGCTAACGCTTAGTAGTGTATCGTAGGTTTCCCTCCCTGTCGCAATTTTATATTAGTGTATAGTGCGACAAAGACAGTTAGCTGCCTTTCGTTTACGATTGACGATTCCATTGCCATTCAGTTTAGGTTCGGCTTGTCAGTTTTTGACAGTTATTCTATGGAGCTGACACATTGCGTCCTTGGGATTGCCAATTCCGTTATGTGCACAATTTCAGGAATTGAATGATCAACGTTTACATTCTTCTTATGAAATTACACATGTGAGTATTGACAATTTCAACGACGATTGCGATTCAGTTTTAGGTCCTAAACTGAATCCCATTATCGTCGATAGATAGATCGTTGTAGCCCCCGTATTAATGTGCTAACCGTACAGGTGCGGTGGGGCCGCGGTTAGCAGGCGGTGTCGGCGGGCAGCGGCGCGGCTGAGATTAGCTGTCTTAGCTAGTTAGTAACGTCAGGTGATACAGGTGCGGTTCGCCCGCGGTACGGACGCAGCTAGCGGGCGGTATCGGCGGGCAGCGGCGCGGCTGCGAGTAGCTGTCTTGGGTAAGTTACGTCAGGCGGTACAGGTGCGTTTCGCCTGCGGTTTAGGCGCGGCTAGCAGGCGGTGTCGGCGGGCAGCGGCGCGGCGGCGAGTAGCTGTCTTGGGTAAGTTACGTCAGGCGGTACACGTGCGTTTTGCCTGCGGTTTAGGCGCGGCTAGCAGGCGGTGTCGGCGGGCAGCGGCGCGGCGGCGAGTAGTTGTCTCAGCTAGGCAATTACGTCAGGCGGTACACGTGCGTTTCGCCTGCGGTTTAGGCGCGGCTAGCAGGCGGTGTCTGCGGGCAGCGGCGCGGCGGCGAGTAGCTGTCTTGGGTAAGTTACGTCAGGCGGTACACGTGCGTTTCGCCTGCGGTTTAGGCGCGGCTAGCAGGCGGTGTCGGCGGGCAGCGGCGCGGCTGCGAGTAGCTGTCTTGGGTAAGTTACGTCAGGCGGTACACGTGCGGTTTGCCCGCGGTTCCGGCGCGGCTAGCAAGCGGTGTCGGCGGGCAGCGGCGCGGCTGCGAGTAGCTGTCTTGGGTAAGTTACGTCAGGCGGTACACGTGCGGTTTGCCCGCGGTTCCGGCGCGGCTAGCAAGCGGTGTCGGCGGGCAGCGGCGCGGCTGCGAGTAGCTGTCTTGGGTAAGTTACGTCAGGCGGTACACGTGCGGTTCGCCCGCGGTACAGACGCGGCTAGCAGGCGGTGTCGGCGGGCACCGGCGCTGCGGCGAATAGCTGTCTTAGTTAGGTAGTTACGTCAGGCGGTCCACGTGCGTTTCGCCCGCGGTTCCGGCGCGGCTAGCAGGCGGTATCGGCGGGCAGCGGCGCGGCGGCGAGTAGCTGTCTTAGCTACACTCGCGGTCAATGAATTTGGGTACGGTGGATATTTTCATAGAAAATACTGGAAACATACTGATTACAAATATTTATAATACAAGTGGAATGGTTTTTAACATCAGATTGTATTGGAATTTCCCTGAAGTTTTCACCCGATTCGAAAAACACGGAACTTTATCGTCAGATGTCTCCGTAGATATAAAAATAGCAACTCGTGATTAAAAAACTCGTATTACCATACATTTTAGGTGGGTTTCTTAAACGGTCTACATTTTTGTCTATAGGAACAAACCGAGCTAACGAAAATTTTTTTGTATTTATTTATAAATTTAGGGAAATTCCAATACAACCTGATAAGAAAATAGATTTTACACTACAATCTACACTATAAATATTTTGAAAAAATATTTGAAATGTCCATGTTGGCATTATTTTCTGAAAAAAAAACCACCTGACCCGTATTCATTGACCGAGTGTGTAGGCAGTTACGTCAGGCGGTACACGTGCGTTTCGCCTGCGGTTTAGGCGCGGCTAGCAGGCGGTGTCTGCGGGCAGCGGCGCGGCGGCGAGTAGCTGGCGGGTGGACGACGTTGAACTGTATGAGTCGCCAGATGAACGCACCGAGGATTGGGATAGCGGCGTCCCTGTACATCATTTACATTTTGAAGCTCCAAATGAAAAATTAAAAGTTAAATATGACCTAGCTAGCACACTAGGTACACTACACTCAGTATGTTCGTCGAGAAATGCCACCACTAATACCTATAGTAACTGTTCGAAAAAAAAACGATAGGCCAAAGAGTCGTCCATGCATCTCATTTTCAAGGTAAATTATACCAATCGTCAGTAGAATCTAAAAAAAGTAAACAAACTTAATTGCATTTTTAGAACACAATCTGGGTTTTATTACGATATTAAAATCATAAACGTTGGGATCACATACATTTATAGTTTAAATGATTGACATTTAGTATATACAAGCCCCGATGCAGTGGAGTTCGTCTAGTTCGAAACAATTTTTACAAATTTTTGAATATTTAAAAAATAATCACATTATGCTAATGATAAATTGTATGAACGTTAGTCATTGTTAATGTACTACATTTCAAGAGACACAACAATCTGAAGTACGCTTTTGTTGTTTAATAAATCGATTTTAACAAACCAGTGTCTAAATTATATTTTCGTTCACCACCGTAATGCCGCGCTTATAAGCTTGACGCAAAATTCGCAGTGCATCAGGTGCACCATGTCGTTTTTAATATTAATGGCGTTCTTTACATTCATTGATTATTTACAAAATGAAAAATTGTGGAAAAAATTTTCAAAAATACCTCTCGTAAAATAGTTTTTTTTTTTTTATTCTGATTTATTAAGTCCAAATATTTTATACTCAAAGAAACTACTTTAGTACTACTATTGAATAGTGAAGGTTTTGTCTCCAAACCTTTTCCCCCGGATGAACGGGATAATCTCGAAAAACTGTCTAACTGCACGAGAACATGTGCATCGGGGCTTGTACCTATTATAATATATATTTTCAACAATTTTTTTAAATTTTTTTTTAGACTCTACTGCTGAGCCTTACATTTATTCGGGGATTGTAAAACAGGCCGTAAGATAAATTTTGGGAGACATTTACCAGGCAAGGAGGTGACGCGGTGCGGGAGCGCCCAGCGCTGCGGGGTGCCGTCGCCGGGCCCGTTGCTCAGCTCCTGTCACCAAACAATCCTTGTAGCTATGGCACCAGGAGCGGACACCCCCCCCCCCTTGTCCCCTTTGTTCATAAACGTCTCATAACTTAGCAAGCCGTTAAGTATCGTATTAGGGTCTCCCCAGACTAGTCGACGCTGTTTCGGCAAATCGCGTACGGAAAAAGCTTTATGTCAACACCATAAAAGCGAGTACGTTGTAAATCGGCTCGGCCCACGCGAAACGACGTCTTTCGACGGGTAAACGGCGTTTTGACGTAAAGCTGTTCGCATTCGTACGACACTGTTTGCACACGTTCGCATTCGTAAATCTCCTAATACCGCCGTACGGTGCCGGAAAGAGTTGAACGGCTCCGATCACGGCCGAGTACCAACGATAAGGACCGGTCAGACCTGGCGGAAGCCGTTCAGCGTCTTCGACGGCCGAAGTAGCTACTGATGCGTTTGTATTTATTCATTTGAATATATTGAATTATTGCCCACATTAAAATCTGCAGTAGGTATATCTGACAACACGAAGTAATACTGTCGTAATCTTACACGTCTGTTCAATTTCAAACTCAGGTTGTTACTAACAAGCAGTCTCCAAAAATGAGATTTACGATTGCCGATCACCCGCTGTGTACGCGTGCTCTCTGACGTCTCGACGGCAGGACGGAGCACGGGAGAGCCGACCGCCGCTTTAAAACTGTTGCGATGGCAGATCGCAGGCGATCGAGCGTTTCTACACTTTCTACGGCCGCAAGGAGGGTACTAAATGCGAATAGTGTGGTGTAAAACACTCGGCGAAAGCCGACTCCGCGTCGACTGGTTTGGTGAGACCCTTATTCGTATTTGCCGCCGCGTGGTGACGACAGTTAAGTAAGAATACATTTGTCACCACGAGTCGACTAAGGGAAGTGTCAGTGAATATTTCATTATAAAATTAACACGTTCGACGCCGGTGACACGGATATGTGACCGAAAAAACTGTATTCCTATGCCAGTGACACACATACGTGATCAAAGTAATCTTATTCTTATGCCACTAGCATTAATCAAGTTCTTATTCCTATGCCATTGGCATAGGAATACGAACGTTTTTGACACAAGTGCTGTGTCGCCGGCATAGGAGTACAATCTTTTCGGTCACACATGCGTGTCACTGGCATAAGATTTCTATCGGATTTCGATCGGCAGAGTATAAGCAACAGTACCGGAGGCGAACGTGTTAAGATTGATGATGGGCAGCAGCATCGTCACAGTAGACACTTTACTGCGGTGGCCAACTCGCTTGCCCAACGTGGCGATTGTGAGCATTTGCTCATACGTCCTCCTAATGCGTCGATACGCATAGTTAATAGGAGAGGCTTACGTCTGACCAACAGTGGACTGAGAGAGGCTGATGAGTTGATGTAAGTATCGTTTGTCTCTTTCGGTATTATCAATATGTCTATAAGAACGAAAGGGACAAACACTCATCGGCTCGCTAAGTTAGGAGACGCTTATAAATGAGGGGCGATGTTGCTGTATCATTTTAACGAAGCGGGACCTATTTGCGTGTAAATATGCTTCGAAAATTACGTCTGACTGAATGTCATTCAATGGGACTACGCTTGCAATGCGGTACTTAAAATGTCGGAAGTAATTTTCCACGCATTGAGTCCAGTTTCGTGAAAAGAATGTGTGAAAATCTTATAAGTCAGTTTAATATGAAGATGTGTCACTCCCCATTTTCCAAATGTGTTCCATACATCTTATTACTGTAACGAATTACGTACCCAATGAATTACAAAATAGATATACCTGCTTTATATTATATATCTACGACATAGATAGGTAAACGTGGCTTCTACGTATGTACCTACAGTCATAATGTCTATAAAAAATATTAACGTGTTTTAAAACGTATACATTTGAATTTAATACACGATCAAATATAATAAAAAAAGATCGAAACTCATCAACGAATAGGTATGGTATGACATTTTAATTGAGATGGCAACCATTTTCTGGTAGGTACCAAATTAATGCATGCATCTCATTTTAGATATTTTTATTCACAAAATGACGATACACATTCCTCTTAAAAATACAATCAATCAGGACATACCCATTTGTAAACTGCTTATATAAGTAGATAGAATGATATAGGATAATATATTGAGTGCATAAAGTACGTTTATGTTTACTGATTGTATAATGAAAGATATTGTATAGACTTATGAATAGGTACTTAGTGTACAAATGACATTATTTCATAAAAATAATAACGACGGTGAAAAACATGTCTTACCATTATCAACTAAACTAAATAAATAGCTGTAAAATAGCAACAAAAAACGACTAAAAACCAAAAGAATGACCACAATGCAAACAAAAATAACGTATTACGTGAAGAATGAATGCGCAAATTAAACCACAACAACGAAAAGAAGTCACCGCTACTAGGTGGCAAACATGAGGCGCTGTCGGTACACGGAGGCTCTTACAACATTGCTTATTAGGGCTGATTCCTTGTGTTAAAATTTATGACAAAATGTAGTTAAATATGCAGAAAATTTTCTATTTACCGAAAAAAAACTAACATAATATTTATTGAAAAAAAAAACAATGAAAATACAATTTTGTCATTTCCCCCTACCCCTCTTGTCATTTCCGGTGTAAAAGTGCCCATAACGCTAACAGCGTTGCCGCATTGTATAACAATAGGGAGCTTTTGCACCAGAAACAACTTGTTTCCAACCAATGAACTAACTGTCAAACCAAGCTTCACAGATATCTCCCGCCTAGATACAACATTGCGTCATAAGAGCCCCCGCGCCCTAACGCTCACTTACAGCGTGTTTGTGCTTGGGCACGGTCAGTATGGTGGTGGCGGTGTCCTCCGGCGTGAAATAGTCCGAGTCCTCGGCCGGCGGCGACCCCGCCGAGCCCGCCGAACTCGCTGCGTCACAACTTTGTTTACTTACGCTGTCTAGAGGACGTTGTCACGGGTTTTATTTGGTGTTTTTTGGATTGCATTTTCAATACATATACCATATATTTTTTTGCATACAAAGGTTTAGTAGCAACTGGTCTACAACGCAAAACTTCTACAGTATTTTTTCCGTTTTATCATAACTTTAAAGCGATATCGACATCGGCATGATGTAGGTCGGACTTTTAAAAGATTACGTTATTAATCAAAGTTGAACATTTTATGCAAGATTGCTTAACTTTGTAATTAAATAATTAGTATTTAACTGTTTGCACCTATGCTGCAATAAAGAGTCGAGAAATATTAATTTAGGATCTCTAAGGCACTGGTCTCACCGCGAGCTACTATACTATCCTCAAAATAGACGACTTATAAGCTATGAACTATTGGCTATAAACATGAACAAAAGATACGCACTTTACGCACTCCCGTGCAAAAAAAGAGACACTCGCTCAGCTATCAGCCTCGCCGTGTCTCTTTTATTTACATGGAAGTGCGCATCTTTTGTTCGTGTTTATAGCCGATAGTTCATAGCTTAGTAGCTCGCGGTGAGACCAGTGCCTAATCTCCATTTATTTTTTAATAAAGTTTATATTTATTCAAATCAAAATTTCACATCAAACCATTCACCACAGCAATTTTCCGATTAGATTTTTGTTCAGATTCAGCAGCTTTCATTCCATTTTTTGCTCTTTACATAAAACGATGTCGGCAATCGGAATATTTTTATTAATAGTGTTTAAAAAGGATAACTTTACCCATCCTTGTTCAGATTAAGTCTCATTGTTTCAATAAACTATTATATAATTTAAATATATTGTCTTGATCAGAAGCGAGTATACACCAAATAAAACTCGTGACAATGAACTCTGTCGTGGTAACCGAATAAATAAGAATGAGGGAGATCTTGCAATATTGTCTTTTTTGTATACATCCAATACCTACATATACAGTAGATATATTTCCCTTTGAAGCACCAGATGTAAATAAAAGGATGTATATAATGGGTTTTCGCTGTAACAAGCGGATGACGAACATAGGATCATCAATAATTATGAGGACAACTTGATACTGATTGAATCACAGGTTTTTATTTGATGTCTCAACAATTGTAAACCATATTTATATACTTATATGGTTCTATGTTAAAATATAAATCTAAAAATGAGATATTACAAAGTGACGGAATTCTGGCTTGTCTTATATTCACAAGAAGTCGATTGACACATTTAAGGCCGAATTACATTTGCAAGTTTTTAAGTAATTTTGATCATATTAGTAATTTGATTTCAAATTTTATTGTTTAAATTACTATAATAATTTCTTTGTAGGGTATACTGAGGAATCAAAGGTAAATATTGTTATTTTAGCTAATAGGTTCTTTGTTACATGTTTGTACATACATAATAACTTACACATGTAATTCTGGCTTGACCGACCATAGGAAGAAGGTCATAACTTGTCACAGTTATTATACAGACAGGAATCGGACCCTCGAAATAGCCTCAGCCAATTGACGAAAAAAATACTTGTTTTGTATCGAGAAAATACCGGTATCCGATCCCTGGGGCCTATTGCATAACAAATTTCAACTAATATTACAAGCGCAAGTCTCTTTTCTGTCTCTCTTAGTTGACAGAGACTTCCGCTTGTAATATTAGTTGTAATTTGTTATGCAATAGGCCCCTGGTTGTAGATAAACCATCGGCATCAAAAACTATCATTTTAAAACGTGACATTTACTAATAATTTATTTCTAACTAATTTGTATTATTGATTGTATTGATTATCTACATAATGATTGTTGTAACTAGTTGTTGTACACCTCTGGGTAAAGCATAGCAGAACTTCTGAAATTCTTGTCCATCCACATACTGTAAATACCTATGTTTACAAATAAACGCTTTGATTGATTGATTGAACCACGCTCATTCAGGTCCACAGATCAGCGTACTCACATGCGCGTGGTGAGGCGGGCAGCTCGGGCTCCGGCCCGTCGGCGTGCGTCGGCGTCGGCGTCGGCGTCGGCGGCGAGCGCGTGCGCGAGCGAGCGCCGAGGTGACCCACCTGAAGTTTTTTCAATTATGTCAAAAACTGTATTCTTCAATTATAAATATTAGATGTCATATAGCAAAGAAAAACGACCAAGATCACTTAATTTCTAGGTGGGGAATAATATTTATAATTTATGTAGTGTGACTACTGGAGAAAAATAAAAAGTACAAATCAAAATCTTTAGTTAATAAATAATTAGATTTGTGTTTTCGCAATACGTTCTATATTCTTCAATTTTACATTTTGGAACATGGACTTCAAAAGTCTAATGAAACGGAAGTTTTTATTATGTTTTGTTTTCTTGCTTACACGTTACTTTAATGAAATATAATAAAAACTAGTAGGTACGTTTATCACTTTACTTGCTCCAAAATTTGTAGTTAAATGTATACAATGGGTATTTATATTAAAACAAAAAAACAAAATGAAAATAAAATAGTCAGACTTCGTCAAAGACAATAATGACATAAATGGTTCTGAATGGTCGTTTTGTATCGGTCTTTCAATCACAGGGTGATTCTGAATGTGAAATCCAGTTGGACAGCAATACTGACAAAGCATAATTATGAATCTCTTATTTTGAACTATTTAAGACAGTGTCAAAAACAGACATTAAGATTGTTTGTATCTGTGCTTCAAGTGACAATGAATCACCTTGTTAAACGGTAATGGCGCTTGCGGCTGTGTCAACAGAGGCGACAGTCGCTCGGCGTCGCTATAGAGCTCGGCTAACGCTAGTAATGTCAAAATACCACAACGGCGTAAGAACCACTCACCCCGTTAGACGGTAATGGCGCTTGCGGCTGTGTCAACAGAGGCGAGAGTCGCTCGGCGTCGCTGTCGGGCTCGGGCTCGTCGTTTGGCTCTTGTTCGGCTAACGCTAGTTCGGCAGATTCAGTTTCCCAGCTGGTAATGACAAAATACCACAGCGGCGTAAGAACCACTCACCCCGTTAGACGGTAATGGCGCTTGCGGCTGTGTCAACAGAGGCGACAGTCGCTCGTCGTCACTATGGAGCTCGGCTAACGCTAGTAATGACAAAATACTACAACGGCGTAAGAACCACTCACCCCGTTAGACGGTAATGGCGCTTGCGGCTGTGTCAACAGAGGCGACAGTCGCTCGTCGTCACTATGGAGCTCGGCTAACGCTAGTAATGACAAAATACTACAACGGCGTAAGAACCACTCACCCCGTTAGACGGTAATGGCGCTTGCGGCTGTGTCAACAGAGGCGACAGTCGCTCGGCGTCACTATGGAGCCCGGCTAACGCTAGTAATGTCAAAATACCACAACGGCGTAAGAACCACTCACCCCGTTAGACGGTAATGGCGCTTGCGGCTGTGTCAACAGAGGCGACAGTCGCTCGGCGTCGCTGTGTAGCTCGGCTACCGCTAGTTCGGCGGAGCCATCGCCTTTCAAGCTAGTAATGACGAAATACTACAACGACGTAAGAACCACTCACCCCGTTAGACGGTAATGGCGCTTGCGACTGTGTCAACAGAGGCGACAGTCGCTCGGCGTCACTATGGAGCTCGGCTAACGCTAGTAATGTCAAAATACCACAACGGCGTAAGAACCACTCACCCCGTTAGACGGTAATGGCGCTTGCGACTGTGTCAACAGAGGCGACAGTCGCTCGGCGTCGCTGTCGGGCTCGGATTCGTCGTTCAGTTCTTGTTCTTGAGCCTTCGTCTAAATACTACAACGACCTAAGAACCACTCACCCCGTTAGACGGTAATGGCGCTTGCGGCTGTGTCAACAGAGGCGAGAGTCGCTCGGCGTCGCTGTCGGGCTCGGGCTCGTCGTTCGGCTCTTGTTCGGCTAACGTTAGTTCGGCGGAGCCTTCGTCGTCTGAACTTGGCTCGGCCGCGGTCTCGGCTGGGTACTCTAGGCTTAGTGATGACTGGAAACAGAATCGGATTTTAGTATGCCTGTTGAGGTATTTATCAAAATAGAACCTCTTCTTTATGTATGACATTATTGTCTCTGGTCAGCTATATTACTGACACACACGTATTTGGTCCGTTAACCATGTTGTACGGTCCCAAGTCTTACGGGTTTACTAGATTATTAATAAATAGTTCCGACCGTGCACCAGCCTTTTAGTTTAACAATGCCCCCTTACCTAAATAACTTAAAATAAACACAATGTAGTAACAGATGTGATTACCATAGAAAAAATCAACTGCGAAAGACTCTGGTTGTCATGGGATTCGAACCCGGTTCCTCTAGATTACCGGTCCAACGTGCTTCCAATTACACCAGACGACGTTCCGTGAATCACAGCGAATGTATCAATGGTATTGTGAAACAAATCACTAGTGACAACTTAAAATAACACTCGAATTTCATCCCTTTCTTACATGCAGAAATCATTGTGTATAATATATTTATTTTTACCTGTGCCGATGTTTGTTGTTTTGGACGCGTGTTGACAATAGTAAGAATACATTTGTTTCCACCCCCAACTATTCCCGTGGGTGTCGTAAGAGTTGTCTAAGGGACTGAAGTGTCACTAAACAATAATTTATTGAAGATTGATAATAGGCAGCAGCGTTATAATCGTCGACACGCTACTGCGATCGCCAATGCGCCTGCCCAGTTTGGTGATTATTTACCTCCCAATGCGTCCATACGCATAGACAATACATTTTTTTGCCCTTTAGGTGTTGGTCCCATTTTTTTAGTTCCATTAAAGTATATATTTGGAGCATTGCGTTACATGCGTGTGAGACGTGGACACTGGACACAACGAGACAGAGAAAGGCTGGAAGCATTTGAAATGTGATGTTGGCGGAGGATGGAAAGAAAGACGAATGTGGAAGTACTCGGAATGGTAGGAGAAAAGCGATGCCTACTGGAAACAGTAAACAATAGGAGAGGCACGATGATGGGCCACATAACACGACAGCTTCTTTCTGAATATCCTAGAGGGGAAGCTCGAGGGCAAGAGAAGTAGAGGAAGGCCAAGAAATACATACCTCAGCCAATTAAAAGTAGCTGCCGAGTCGTACTAAGTCAAAAGGCTTGCACAGAATAGAGAGGAATGGCGATTACTCCACCGACAAGAGCGTAGCTCTTAAGTAATGATGATGATGAGGGATGAGGGGTTGGTCCCATACTAAAAATGCTTAGTATGACTTATATTACGGTGCTAGGTGTTTAGCAGGAAACACTATGAATAACATCTAATATGCCGAATTCAAAGGGAAGTGACCTTGTTGACAGCTTCCGGGCTGATTCTGGCCGGTTCTCGTAGTAGCGGACTGGCGGCGCACTCTCTCCTGTCCTGCTCACGCTTGCCGTCTGCCTCCCGCCTGCCGTCCTGCTCGCGCGCTAACAACACTGACATGCGGAACTGGAACAGATTGTTGATTTGTGATATTCTTAACGATTCTTTGAACAAAACCTAAAGTGGTATAAATTTAATCTACATCTGAGATATGATGATGATGTATGTGGACGTATCAACTTTTTAGTCTGTTATTATCATGGTTACGGTCTCCTGAGTAACCCGGGTTTTATGCATAACTATGTTACTTAAATTGTACAAAAATGTATTATTCCAATGTTAATAAGACCTTTCCTTAATGGGCCACAAATATGGACTACATGACCGCAACCTTGGTAACAACAGACCGAAAAAAGTTGATTCACCCATAATGTAAAACAAAGAAAATTATTTTGTAATGTTAACATTGACTTAGGCGCTCCTGCTTAAAAAGTAATTTTTTTCCGACTTGTTTGTCGCCGACTAATGACTACAAAAAACGCCGAATAGTTAGCTTTCCCGACTAGTCGGTACATCTCTAATAATTGTTGTATCTTTGTCATGAATGTCATGTATGTATGTTTTTTAAGGAAAAACGTTGTACGAACCTCCGGAGTAAGCGCGTGCGTGTTGTTGAGCGCGCTGCCGAGGCTGGTGGATGAGCCGCGCTCCAGGTTGCAGCGGTTCAGGATCTCCGCCGCCTACGTTGATAATGATAATACAATGAGGTTTTTGTCGAAAACGAATGCCACTAGTTGGCGCCACTTAGCCGTAACGTCTCGCTAAGAAACACAATTGAAGGGTCTACGGAAATAACATGTCTAGTCAATTCAAATTATAGAAGGAAAAACCACCTTACTTTTAACAGAATAAGGCACTGGTCTCACCGCGAGCTACTAAGCTATGAACTATCGGCTATAAACACGAACAAAACATACGCACTCCCGTGTAAATAAAAGAGACACGGCGTTACTCGCCCGGCGGTGATAGCTGATAGCTACCGACCAGTGCCTAAGGTGTGAATTTGCCCTGATTTTTTTAAGCACTTGACATGCTTTTTCCGTGGACCCTTCAATTATTTACTATCTAGCCTCAAAGAAAAACGAACTAGAAGGCATTTTTATTTTTTTATATAATTTTATTAACTTATACATTGTGGTATACTTATACCGGTCATTGTGGCAATCTTTGGGGGAGGCCTATGTTCAGCAGTGGACGTCTTTCGGCTGATATGATGATGATGATGATGATGATACAAAACATTTAAACACGAAAATATAGGAGCTCTGAGAATTTAGACTAGTTTTTGGACTTGACGCCTCAGTGCTGCCGCCCTTGTGAACGTCATTTCAGAAAACCCTCATTGAAATGATTCTTCGATAAGACCTCTTTCTAAGAGTAAGAGAGGCAACACTTCATGGTTTGCGGTAGGGCGTCAGTCTTCAAAAAGAGATCTTGCAGTTGGAGCATCTCTTACGTGATAGATTACTTATTTATTTTATGTCAGGCATAGACCTACATACGTCATTATAGGGATTCCAAATTGTCTATTGCTGAGTATTACTACTAGTATTTTGTGACAAATATTTTTTCACACCGCCTATTCGAATACGCGTCTTTTCTTCCCTGCTAGGAGGGATCAAAGTGGCACTTTTCTGTTCAGACTTTCTATTGCCAGCCTAAAAAATTACAATGAAATATGAAAATAAGACCTCTGAAGAAGAGGTCTCTAGAGAACGGTACCTGCTCGGCGGTGTCGGTGTCGGGGCTGGCGATGGCGGGCGCGGGCGGAGGGGCGGGCCGCGCGGGGTGGGGCCCGTTGAGGGCCTCGATCAGCGACACCGGCGACCGTCCATGCTCGCCTGGTACCACACACGGTCGGTTACCTGCTCGGCGGTGTCGGTGTCGGGGCTGGCGATAGCGGGCGCGGGCGGAGGGGCGGGCCGCGCGGGGTGGGGCCCGTTGAGGGCCTCGATCAGCGACACCGGCGACCGTCCATGCTCGCCTGGTACCACACACGGTCGGTTACCTGCTCGGCGGTGTCGGTGTCGGGGCTGGCGATAGCGGGCGCGGGCGGAGGGGCGGGCCGCGCGGGGTGGGGCCCGTTGAGGGCCTCGATCAGCGACACCGGCGACCGTCCATGCTCGCCTGGTACCACACACGGTCGGTTACCTGCTCGGCGGTGTCGGTGTCGGGGCTGGCGATAGCGGGCGCGGGCGGAGGGGCGGGCCGCGCGGGGTGGGGCCCGTTGAGGGCCTCGATCAGCGACACCGGCGACCGTCCATGCTCGCCTGGTACCACACACGGTCGGTTACCTGCTCGGCGGTGTCGGTGTCGGGGCTGGCGATAGCGGGCGCGGGCGGAGGGGCGGGCCGCGCGGGGTGGGGCCCGTTGAGGGCCTCGATCAGCGACACCGGCGACCGTCCATGCTCGCCTGGTACCACACACGGTCGGTTACCTGCTCGGCGGTGTCGGTGTCGGGGCTGGCGATAGCGGGCGCGGGCGGAGGGGCGGGCCGCGCGGGGTGGGGCCCGTTGAGGGCCTCGATCAGCGACACCGGCGACCGTCCATGCTCGCCTGGTACCACACACGGTCGGTTACCTGCGACGCGGTGTCGGTGTCGGGGCTGGCGATGGCGGGCGCGGGCGGAGGGGCGGGCCGCGCGGGGTGGGGCCCGTTGAGGGCCTCGATCAGCGACACCGGCGACCGTCCATGCTCGCCTGGTACCACACACGGTCGGTTACCTGCTCGGCGGTGTCGGTGTCGGGGCTGGCGATGGCGGGCGCGGGCGGAGGGGCGGGCCGCGCGGGGTGGGGCCCGTTGAGGGCCTCGATCAGCGACACCGGCGACCGTCCATGCTCGCCTGGTACCACACACGGTCGGTTACCTGCTCGGCGGTGTCGGTGTCGGGGCTGGCGATAGCGGGCGCGGGCGGAGGGGCGGGCCGCGCGGGGTGGGGCCCGTTGAGGGCCTCGATCAGCGACACCGGCGACCGTCCATGCTCGCCTGGTACCACACACGGTCGGTTACCTGCTCGGCGGTGTCGGTGTCGGGGCTGGCGATGGCGGGCGCGGGCGGAGGGGCGGGCCGCGCGGGGTGGGGCCCGTTGAGGGCCTCGATCAGCGACACCGGCGACCGTCCATGCTCGCCTGGTACCACACACGGTCGGTTACCTGCTCGGCGGTGTCGGTGTCGGGGCTGGCGATGGCGGGCGCGGGCGGAGGGGCGGGCCGCGCGGGGTGGGGCCCGTTGAGGGCCTCGATCAGCGACACCGGCGACCGTCCATGCTCGCCTGGTACCACACACGGTCGGTTACCTGCTCGGCGGTGTCGGTGTCGGGGCTGGCGATAGCGGGCGCGGGCGGAGGGGCGGGCCGCGCGGGGTGGGGCCCGTTGAGGGCCTCGATCAGCGACACCGGCGACCGTCCATGCTCGCCTGGTACCACACACGGTCGGTTACCTGCTCGGCGGTGTCGGTGTCGGGGCTGGCGATAGCGGGCGCGGGCGGAGGGGCGGGCCGCGCGGGGTGGGGCCCGTTGAGGGCCTCGATCAGCGACACCGGCGACCGTCCATGCTCGCCTGGTACCACACACGGTCGGTTACCTGCTCCGCGGTGTCGGTGTCGGGGCTGGCGATAGCGGGCGCGGGCGGAGGGGCGGGCCGCGCGGGGTGGGGCCCGTTGAGGGCCTCGATCAGCGACACCGGCGACCGTCCATGCTCGCCTGGTACCACACACGGTCGGTTACCTGCGACGCGGTGTCGGTGTCGGGGCTGGCGATAGCGGGCGCGGGCGGAGGGGCGGGCCGCGCGGGGTGGGGCCCGTTGAGGGCCTCGATCAGCGACACCGGCGACCGTCCATGCTCGCCTGGTACCACACACGGTCGGTTACCTGCGACGCGGTGTCGGTGTCGGGGCTGGCGATGGCGGGCGCGGGCGGAGGGGCGGGCCGCGCGGGGTGGGGCCCGTTCAGTGCCTCGATCAGGGATACCGGCGCGTAGCCTGCTGGGATGTTCTCCATGCTGCCCTGGTAACAATAACAGGGACGGTCACAATTGGACGAACATTTTGTAAAAATAAACATTTTCTCAAACATGCAATGAAATATTGTCTTTACGTTCCTTAAAATAGACTCGGAAGTATCGCTTTTAGGGCGCAGCAACTCACTAGGATGGAAATGGAATTTCATAACACTTTTCAGGCCTGCAAAGTAACTTTTTTTTAATTTCGACAACATTGTTAGTATTTTTTTTTGTATTTCTTTGTTTGAGAAAAGCACTGTACATGCCTCGGCAAGAAAACTGATTCCCGGCCTCGTTACCTATCCGTATATACCAACTTGGCCGGAAATCATCATTTTCCCGGCCTCTGATGTAATGTACTATTTTGATACAAGCTTAAAAGCTTGTTGACTCTACGCTGTACATTTCATATTGTCTTTCATTGTTCATTTCATTAAGACGAGTCTAACGAGCCCAAATTTAATAGGGTTATGCTGGATAGTCGGAACAAAACGTTGTTCCCAAGTGCTTGTGCTGTCTTCCAACTCCACCATCAGATTATATTCATGATATCATTATGTCGCATTGTCATCTTGTTGGCTTGTAGACTGTGGAAATAACCTAGTTTTTGAACCTAAATTTACAAAGGTGCAAAAAATCCGTTCTGCAGATCGCTGCCACCAGAGTGAGTCGTCACAGGAGTCACAAACAGCCTGTGTATGAGGGGTCACTCACCAGCGGGGGGCTAGCGGGGCGGGGGGCACAGGCACCCGCTGCAGAGCCCTAATCTACAATAACGCGCGGAACACTCCAGATCGGACAATCGTTCAGTTCACTTACAAAACTGAACGTAAAGAAACGTCACTGTTAGGGCAATATCACACGGTGTGCAACGCGACGCGGCCGATGAAGTATGATGCCAGCCATCGTGCGTAATTTGTAAATTTTTATTTTTTATTTTACCTTATATACCGGCATGTTGTAAGTTTAGTTTTTTAAGGCTGTAATAGGGGTGATGACTGTAGTTAAAATAATTTATTTAACATTAAGATGCTGATTTGACTTGCCAGTCATCATGCCTATTATGGATTTAATTAAATTATCTGTGTTTGTTGTCACTTGTTTGTCAGCGTGGTCGCCTTGTCGGCTTAGTGTACGTACCTGGTGGGTCACAACGGAAGAACAGCGCTGGCCTAGCCAGCTACATGCTGAGTTGTGACCCTTTTGTGGCAAGCTGTTGTTGTGTACTTATTTGTAAATGTGTATATGTCCATCGTGCTTGTCATAAATAAATGTTATTTCATTTCATTTCATTTCATTTCGTTGGCTTGGTACCGGAGCGAGTCGGCACAGGAGACACAAACAGTCTGTGTATGAGGGGTCACTCACCAGCGGGGGGCTAGCGGGGGCGGGGGGCACAGTCGCCCGCTGCAAAGCCCTGATCTGCAATAACGCGCGGAACACTGCAGATCGGACAATCGTTGGCTTGGTACCGGAGCGAATCGGCACAGGAGTCACAAACAGCCTGTGTATGGGGGGTCACTCACCAGCGGGGGGCTAGCGGGGGCGGGGGGCACAGTCGCCCGTTGCAAAGCCCTGATCTACAATAACGCGCGGAACACTCCAAACCGGACAATCGTTGGCTTGGTAGCGGAGCGAATCAGCACTGGAGTTACAAATAGCCTGTGTATGAGGGGACACTCACCAGCGGGGGGCTAGCGGGGGCGGGGGGCACAGTCGCCCACTGCAAAGCCCTAATCTGCAACAAAGCGCGGAACGGCGCTCTGCAGATCGGACAGTTGTTGGCCTGGTACCGGAGCGAGTCGGCATAGGAGTCACAATCAGCCTGTGTATGGGGGGTCACTCACCAGCGGGGGGCTAGCGGGGGCGGGGGACACAGTTACCCGCTGCAAAGCCCTGATCTGCAATAACGCGCGGAACGGACAATCGTTGGCTTGGTACCGGAGCGAGTCGGCACAGGAGTCACAAACAGCCTGTGTATGGGGGGTCACTCACCAGCGCGGGGCTAGCGGGGGCGGGGGGCACAGTCGCCCGCTGCAGAGCCCTAATCTGCAACAACGCGCGGAACACTGCAGATCGGACACCCGTTGGCTTGGTACCGGAGCGAGTCAGCACAGGAGTCACAAACAGCCTGTGTATGAGGGGTCACTCACCAGCGGGGGGCTAGCGGGGGCGGGGGGCACAGTCACTCGCTGCAGAGCTCTAATCTACAATAACGCGCGGAACACTGCCGATCGGACACCCGTTGGCTTGGTACCGGAGCGAGTCGGCACAGGAGTCACAAACCGCCTGTAATGTATGAGGAGTCACTCACCAGCGGGGGGCGGGGGGAACAGTCACCCGCTGCAGAGCTCTAATCTGCAATAACGTGCGGAACACTGTAGATCGGACAGTCGTTGGCTTAGTACCGGAGCGAATCGGCACAGGAGTCACAAACAGCCTGTGTATGAGGGGTCTCTCACCAGCGGGGGGCTAGCGGGGACGGGGGGCACAGTCGCCCGCTGCAAAGCCCTGATCTGCAATATCGCGCGGAACACTCCAGATCGGACAGTCGTTGGCTTGGTACCGCAGCGAGTCAGCACAGGAGTCACAAACAGCCTGCAATATATGAGGGGTCACTCACCAGCGGGGGGCTAGTGGGGGCGGGGGGCACAGTCACTCGCTGCAGAGCTCTAATCTACAATAACGCGCGGAACACTGCAGATCGGACACCCGTTGGCTTGGTATGAGGGGCCTGTGTATGAGGGGTCACTCACCAGCGGGGGGCTAGCGGGGGCGGGGGGCACAGTCGCCCGCTGCAAAGCCCTAATCTGCAATAACGCGCGGAACACTGCAGATCGGACACCCGTTGGCTTGGTACCGGAGCGAGTCGGCACCGGAGTCACAAACCTGCTATGCTATTCTCTTATTCACACATTCGACGCTGCGTTCGTCAACGAGCTCGACGTCGAGACAGCCTTGTCTAAAATCCTAGCTGTTTTATTTGACATTAGGAATCGAGACTGTGAGCGAGGTTGTGGGCGAGTTCGTCGCTGTTTTTCGTTAGAGAATACGAAGTTCGTACATTAAATGTCAAACTCTCGACACAGTGTAGTTCCAGCTCACGCCGCAATCGTCGCCGAGCACTAGTGTCGTTTAAAGTACATTAGTGAATACCATTTTTAGGCTCGACGCTGCCGCAGCGCTGACACAGCGCTTACAGCAAGGCGGTTTCCTTAGTGAATAACACTGCTGTAATGTATGAAGGGTCACTCACCAGCGGGGGGCTAGCGGGGGCGGGGGGCACAGTCGCCCGCTGTAGAGCCCTAATCTGCAACAAAGCGCGGAACGGCGCTCTGCAGATCGGACAGTTGTTAGCCTGGTACCGGAGCGAGTCCGCACAAGAGTTGCAGAGGCAGAGATGCCTGCACGGTAATATGAGGGTGTCTCGCACGTCGCACATGCAGATTACGCATTCGGAGCCGCCTTCTTCGGTTTCTTCATCGGAGCTTGGCTGGGGATATTGAACTTTCGATAAAATTACGAATTCACACTTCATTTTTGTTTTGTCTTAGATCAGAATATTACGGTTGATAAATACTGATAAAATAAAATAGAACGCTAATAAGATAAAAAAAACTACCTGCGAACTTGAATTGAAATTTGATAATGATAACCATTAGTCTATGCACGAAGTACCTTAGTATCGAGATTCTTGTTCTCAATCCCGTAGATCTCCTGCAGCAGATAGCACAGCCCGTCCACAAACAGCTTCTGTTTGAGCGCCTTCAGCACGTACGTGCCGTCCGAATGCTTCTCCACCACCGCTATCGTTGTGTGCGATTGTCTGATTTCTGCAACAAATAATATTAATTGTTATACCCAGATATTTTTCTAGCCAGAACCAGAGATTATCAAATTAAACAATAACTTAACTTTTGTACACCCTATTCTCATAAAGATTATCTTTGTGAAATCAGTTAACCTCCTGCCGCCCAGAATTTTCTGACCAAAGATGGGATAGCGGCCCAGAGGCCTTTTTATAGGTTCGCATGGTTCGGGCCCAAGATATTCCATGTACGATATTATTGATTTAGCATTATTGTATGAGTGTAGGGTTTTTTGTGGGTTATATGGCATATGAGTAGAGGGCTAAGATACCAAAAAAACATTGAAATTCAATGTCTTTTTAAAAGGTCTCCGGGCTGCTACCTCAAGAATTGTTTTATTTTCTATTTCTTTTATTTTTGAGTTTATTGAAACAAACATTTAATCATTATATAGATAATTTATATATTAATTTATATATTAAAAATAAATCATAATAAAAGTTTAAAAATACCAGAAATAAAAAATAATGTAGTATGTTTCCTAACATTGCTACGTATTAACATTTATTTTGGCAACAACCGGCATTTTCTTCAGCGATGACTATTTGATTATTAAAATATATCATATACAGTATGTATCACCTCGTAGAGCAAAGAAAGAAACCCATTAATTTTTAGATCATACTAAACAACTTTTACTATGGGGCCAAGCCCGAATTCACGAAAAAAAATTGGACAGTTCCATACATTTTGATTGCGTGATCATGAACACCTTGTATGGGAGAGTAATTTTTTTTTTCGCGAATTCGAGTTTGGTCCCATAGTAAAAGTTGTTTAGTATGATCTAAATATTAATGGGTTTCTTTCTTTGCTCTACGCGGTGATACATACTGTATTGTATACCAAAAAAACAATAAAACTTATATGAAATGGACGACGACCCGATAATTAGGTACTAAACTTCACCACGTCGGTATTTTATGTAAAAATAGGGTAACCGCCCATATGCCTTTTAAAATCACATCCTGAACGTTATTTGGCTATATAACATTATCCTATTTTTGCATACAAATAATGAAAAGATTTACCTAAGTAGGATAGGAAATAAGGGATTATAAATAAAAATCGCTTTAAAAATATATTTTTTGTATTGCGCTTACTTTTCTCTCAGATTTTTAGAACACCTACATTCTAATTTACTCATTCAGTAAAAAACTCAGTCAATGGCAAACTTAACTTGAGATCAATATCTTAATTACCTACTAAATAAATCAGTATTGAACGCTCTGTCCAAATATAATCATTTACAAATTACAAAAGATTAAAAAAACTTTAAGATGCCATAGCTGAATTAGCATTGCTGAATTTCCAACATACATATTTGCCAATCCTAACGATTAAAGCCCGTAGCCCTTTTAAAATGCCAATACAAGTTAACGCCCTCATGCCTTCTCGTAGGTCTCCCGATTAGAAATTGTTGTATTTACACAAATTTATAGATTCCTGATAAAATATGTATTGAAAAACCAAGATGAATATTTTATGCACCTTTTACAACAAAAACATTAAAGAAATCTACCAAGATATCAAAGAAAATCATGGATTTACTCTCCACGTCCTCGATGCCTCTCCATTGTTGCGGAAGTTAACTCACAACTGTCTGATAATGGTTGACAGCTTGACGTTTATCCAAAACTTCAAACCTGACACTATCTTTCTGGAACCATCCAACTTTAATACGCGATTAATTTGAAGTTCTGTGAGAGGTTGAAGTTGGAGACCTTTTAAAAGGACTATTGGGCGTCTATAAGTTGAATGTGGTAATATGTGTGGGCCGGAACCACTAGTCAATCGGAGACCTTTAGGAAGGTCTTTGGGCGGCAGGAGGTTAACCAAGAAATACAGAATCCATCTCTGGGGCTTCTTTAAACCACTAATTGGAGTTCGAGGCCAAAGAATCTACGAAAATATTGCCACAACAATGAAATGTTCTTACAATAGTAAATCCTTATTTTCTAAAAACAGTCGTTGAGATATCTTATTTATTGGTAATTTTAATTCTATAATTTATAGAAACAATATTATTTACTTATTTTCACGTAAATATGAGATATTTTAATAAAAACTTAATTATCCGCAATTATTAGTAACAAAGTTGGTATAGCGCTGGTATCACCTCAGGTGTTAATAACATTTGGTACAGCAATTTAACTACACATAAATTAAAACCCTATTTCTGCATACGTTTAGAAAATTGCAGAATAATATATTGTAGCGTGCTTTATGTTCACATTTCGTATTCGTAAAATTCCTTTGACCTACAAATTTCTTTGGCAGTGCTATAGTTCTCCATTTAAATTATCATACAGATCTAACGTTTTGTTTTCTTCCGTAGGTTGTTAACAAGATAACCCACTTGGTTCAGCCATGTTTAGCTTCGCTATACACCCCATCATCAAAAAATTAAATTCCAAATGAAATATACTTGGTGAAATGTTATAAAACCTAATGACACAAAATCATATTTTCATGATCTACTCATGATTACAGCCAAGTTTTACTATGGGACCAGCTTTGAAAAAGTTACCACTCAGGAGAATAAGTGATGAAGAACAAATAAAAAATAAAATACAAAAAATGCTTTCATTTTACATTTTCAAATTTCTTTCCCATAATTTTAACCCGTAATAAGGCAGGGGGCTTAGTAATTTAACCATACCTACTGTCTTAATAAATATGGCACGCTGTCGTTCGTGTTTACTGGTAATTCAACTTCTTTTTAAAATAGGCTTTGAAACGTTGGCTCTTATCATTTTAAGTTCTTTACAAGAAAATTATGTCATTTCTATGTAAGTTAAGAGAAAAGAAAAGTTTTTAGGTTTTTACGTGTTTTTAAGAAAATCGTAGTTGTCACAGCCATATTAAACAAAAAGGCGTACAAACATTACGGAGGTATATAATGTTTTTATTAGGAATTATTTTAAATAAATTAATTAAATAACAAAAAGGTTGTGGAAACCTGAAAACTTTATTTGACAATGACATTAGAGACTTTGACAGATTTGACAATAACGCATCTGTCGTAGTTTCGTTGGCCTCGAACTCCAATTACTGGTATAGAATATGTAATACTTCATGTGAATTATTTTCTATTGCGTTTGAGTATATTTTATTAGTATTTTTGCATTGAATGGGTACTAAATACAAGGTATAAGAAAAATAATGTCTCGTATTTAATATGATTTGCATTCTTGCAATTTGTCTCTAAGTTACGGCAGATTATTTATTTATTAAATTTATATAATAGTTATGTTGATGTTTGATTTTAACAATCTCTTGGTCCGGCTAAATAATATTGAGGTATAGTAATCATGGACTAATACAATATTTCAAGACTCTCTGTCACTAAGGACTGATTTTTCAATTGCCAGTTAACAGTATCTGTCAGATAAACGCTAGCTCTATCCTGTTTTGACTGATGACTTTAGAAAAGGATAGTTATAATTTTAACTAACGAATAAGTTTATCTGGCGATTGAAAAATCAGCCCTTAGACAAAACAAACTGGTAATCAATTCTTTTGTACAACTTACCCTCCTGCCCCTCGTCTACGACACAGTAGATGGCAACAGGTATGATCTCCGTGTCGGCGTTGTAGAGTAGTTCATCATCGGCGTGTCTGGAGGGGTCGAATACGTGCGCCAACTGACAGAACTGCTGGTTGGCGCCTTTCTTGTAGTGGTATGTTTGGGAGGTCATGGCTGAGTCGCGCGGATAATAGCTGAGATGAAATGAAACATTTAATTAGTTATAAGGCTTTTTGCTCCAGCAAGAATTGAATTAATAGAATACCTATACAATAGCAGAATATGTATATAGTCTGGCAAACCAGTTTGTCAGTTAGTAGAATCCAAAAAAAGTATAGCCATTCCCCTTTTTGGGGTATTTTGCCAGTATTGATTATGCATGTAAGAGACAAATCCAGCCCAAACTATACTTCATACTCAATTCTGTCACCTGTCACCCAATATTTTGTGTGAATAAAAAAAAAATTGAATTGTTTCATCTGAATTGTCCACACATGGCCATTGAATTTTCCATAAAAGAGTTATTGAACTATGGGAAATAATACAATTTAAAACCATTTCAGCTATTACTCCTAGTGTCATATAGGCTCAATAAAATCCTGCATCCTGCATTTTTTTGCATACAGTGATAAGACTACTAAGTCTCAGTTTTCATCCTTTTAAAAACCTATAAAATAAAAAATGAAATTATTAATACTCACTATTACATTGATAATTAAATGAAATACACTTACACAACACCAGTCGGAGTAACCTCTTCTGTACAAAAATAGAATATAGTGATGGCAATCCTGGCATCACAGTCAAAAGTAAACTCTATATTATAATATGTTCCTTTGCCATTGTTCTCCACAGGCTTGATCATGCCATCTCCAATCTTGTTGTTTTCCACCAGCTTGCCTACAGGTTCGGGACAGCGCACAAATCTGAGGGACTCTTTGCGGATGTTGACAAGACTTTTGAGAGTTTTCGTAGGCTCATTTGATTGTGGGGGTGGATAGGGGAACTAAAAATAATTTATCAATCAATAAAGTATACACAAAGGTCATAAAGTTTGTAATATAATAACAAGCACTGTTTTATTCTGTAGTATAATTATACAAATTTGCTTTAACAAAATAATGTTATGAAAATTATGACATTAATCAAATTTTTTGACAATTTGGTAATTATAAGGATGTTGTTTGTTTAATATTGCAAAAGTAGTAGTAACTTACAGGAGTTGGTCTGCTACCCAGAAAGTTGAGGTCTGCATTCTCCCCAAACAAGTAAGCTTCTGGCTGTGGTGTGTCAAACCTCTCCCCGCCCATTATGAAGTGGCTGCCAAAGTAGTTACCTAAATGAAAAGTTTAAGTAAGTAATAACTTTCTGTTATATGAAATGGAACTGACCATAGTACTGTCATACTTTTTTCTTTAATTGCGATAAAGGCATAATAAAACCTAATTTGTAAAGCAATCTGTAGCTATTAGCGGCAACGTGAAAAAAAACATATACATATTTAAATTGCTTTATATTGTAACACTAATTTACTTCTTAATCAATAGGGGGTAATCTTACACAGTACACTATTGCAACATTTACATGTTCTATTCATTCTCAATACTCGCTAATTTAGACATCGTTAAGTGAACAATACAACAGGATAAAATAAATAGAAGTATAAGGTCACCAAGTTTACCTGATCGAGGTGGATATTTGTATGCATGATTTGACACAACATCTGCCTCCTCTACGCCAGCGTTCTGCCTGCTGGCCAGAGCACCCATTATTGAAATTCACTAAGACAATATAATCACAAATATTCCTGACTCAGTGGACGTGGATATAATTATTTTGTTCGCAAATCGCAGGATAAATAAAATAGCGCATCAATATATGACCGTAATCTGACAGCTGAGTGACACTGACACAACAGACACGTATTTTATTTGCTCAAAGACTGTCAAAAGTTTTTTTTAATGATTTAATTTGTTTTGGTCTATTTTATAGAAATTTAATATGCCTCGCAATTTTAATAATTTTTTGAAATATTCGAATTGAAATTGTAATTAAATTAGTTACTTATGAAACGATAAATAGATATGAAAAGACAATTAATTAAAAAACGTCTCTTGAAAAGGACTCGGCGCCTGTTTGAGATCTAATTAAAAACGTTGGAAAATGGCCGTACTTATTTTTTCATATGGCAACATCTTGACTTAAATGTCAAGTTAAAGTAATCCATCTTCTGTCTTTCTTTCGAGGTTAAGGTGTCACTTTGTGAAGGTGCATAATTTTACTGTGCTATATAAATCGCTAAAAATCTCAATAAGTGCTTTATATTTTTGTGTCTTGTTAAACAGTGGTCGTCTGTGATTATCACTAAATTAGTACTTTGCTTTATTTCAGATCACAATGGGGCGCCGACCCGCGAGATGGTAAATAGTTTACGTTTGCGAGTTCGTGCTTTTCCTTGTTGCCCACGACATTGAATAACATTGTTTCGTGTAATTTCAGCTATCGCTACTGCAAAAACAAACCATACCCAAAATCGCGGTTCTGCCGTGGTGTGCCTGACCCCAAGATCCGTATTTTCGACTTGGGCAAGAAGAAAGCGCCAGTAGACGACTTCCCGCTATGCGTGCACTTGGTGTCGGACGAGTACGAGCAGCTGAGCTCGGAGGCGCTGGAAGCCGGCCGTATCTGCTGCAACAAGTACCTGGTGAAGAACTGCGGCAAGGACCAGTTCCACATCCGCATCCGCCTTCACCCCTTCCATGTCATCCGCATCAACAAAATGTTATCGTGCGCTGGAGCTGATAGGTATGTTAAATCAAATCTGTTACTAGAACCATATTATTGTTACACTCTTAGGGCTGATTTTTCAATCCTTAATTAAATCATTGAAAGTATAAGTTATATTAAATTTATCAATATCCTTTTCTCCAGTCACAAGAGAAAAAAGAACAGGTAACATTTTACATGACAGATTAACTGGAGATTGAAAAGTCAGTCCATTCTATCAAAAATGGATCTTTTTGTAAGTTCAATGTGGGTTTTAGGGTCAGTTTAAGATTAGATTTAAATATTTAGAGATGTGATTATGGGTTACCTCCTAATGCATCTATACACAGGCCTACATCCAGCAGTAGACGGAGATAGGCTGATGATGTGTGCAATGTGATTTAGAAATGAAAGGCAAATTTTGAATTATATGACATTTTGTAGTGAAGAAACGATTATATACTTCGAAAATATATTTTTTGTTGTTATATCGAATGAAAATATATTAAGTATTTTTATACGGATCATTACACACCCAAAGTGGACATGTTTGGTATTGAATTAGGTTTTACATGTTAAGTTTCTTCACTACAAAATGTCATATAATTCAAAATTTGCCTTTCATTTCTAAATCACATTGCACACATCATCAGCCTATCTCCGTCTACTGCTGGATGTAGGCCTGTGTATAGATGCATTAGGAGGTAACCCATAATCACATCTCTAAATATTTAAATCTAATCTTAAAGGGTGTGTAATGATCCGTATAAAAATACTTAATATATTTTCATTCGATATAACAACAAAAAATATATTTTCGAAGTATATAATCGTTCATTGTATATAATAAACTTTTGGTATAATATTAAAATATCTATTATTGTTTAGTATAATGAATAGTTAATATAACACTTGTTTTTTATAACCTTCATACGGTATAATTCTCATTTGATATACAATAATAAACTTTTCTGGGTTGCAAAAAAAAAATAACCTCGAAGACTAAGGCGGGAGCAAAGCTCCCGCCTTAGTCTTCTAACCTAACCTATCCGAGTCGGATCTGCCCCGGAAGGTTTTGTTCGCTCGCTTCGCTCGCTCACTGCAGATTTATTCCCCATTCGTAAGTAATTATGATCAAAACCAAATTTTATTTAGGAGCCAATATCTTGGTAATTATCAAGTTTTAAGAAAAGTAGCGTTATACTA
>JALPQI010031378.1:0-83671 GCA_025490895.1 Thaumatotibia leucotreta
GATGATGAATCAAGTATTGTCATCAGAACTCAGAATGTCTGCAAAGTTTCAACCTAATCGAAGTGGGCAAATTAAGTTTCCAAGATTTTCTGCTTTTTATCATGTTACCAGGACCTTCCCATGAGCCCTAGAAAGAGCGTGAGAAGGCACGATCGTCTGTCCTGCTCACGCGGCAGACGTCACACTGCCCTATGATATGATAGTATTTTATGGGTCAAAATTCTTTTCGTTGTCTCAAAGTTCAAAACGTGACGCAGTGGTGATCTTTGTATGAGATGATGTTTTGTATTCAATGTCTGAAGTATGGATTAAAATCTATCGTGAAAAAGAAATACAAGTGCATCGGATTTTTTTTAACATACTTAGTCGAAACAGCAACTAAAAGCGTGACAGAGTGGTATGAAACAAGACAATGAAAATAATTTTGACCCTTATACTTAAAACAGAGGTGCTGTAGGCATACTTAAGTCCCCCCTGGATCAGCGCCTGTTAGGGTTGCCACCCATACTATAATATATAGTATCGTACTATATTTTACTCGACTGTACTATATAATATACAATAACAATATAAATAATAATCAACACCTCAAGAGGCTCTCGCTAGGTGGTTGGATCAAGGGTCAAATGCAGAAGGCGGTAATCTTGGACACGGCGCGCATAGTCCGGCGGTTCCTCTCCCTGTAGCCCTAACCACCGGCAGCTTGGGCCCGCCCCGTTGCCGGCGGCACCCTAGGTTAGGTTTTTTATAATGGGGTTGGGTGGTCAAACCCGATAAGTCGAGCAAACCTTTTTTTAAAATACGAACTATATGACATTGACGTGAAGTTGTTATTTCAATGAAAAAATATCTCGCTTTATCGGGTTTGACCACTCAACCCTCGAATTGTGTTTACTTGTTTTGTATTGTTTTTGTATGTTTTATAGTATTTTATTTTTATAACCATATTATAAATCACCTAACCTAAGAGTAAGATTAAATAAAGTAAATAATAATATAGTACGTAAAATAAAATATTTTTTATGATATTGCCAGCGGCTTAAATTTTGAGATTGTCTGGATTTTTGAAATGATACGATAAATAGGTGTACAATTTTTTTTCCTCGCTTTTCCTGTAAGTACTATATTTTTTAAACATTTTCACAAAAATAGAATTTTGTCAAAAAAGGTGGCAACCCTAGCGCCTGTGAACCTGAAGTTTCTACGTCAAACGGTACAAAATCGTACTCTTTGCCGAGGCCCTTATATTTATTACTAGATTTTCTTACACACATAGTAAAAATGAAGCTAATATAAAACCGAGTTAAAATGTCAGTATTGCCAGTGTTTAAATACCTCTGAGCGCCAGGCGGTACACTTCCCTGGAAACGCAGCATGCGGCCAGGGAACATCCCTCCGGAGATGGGGTGCACGCATGGTATCACCTGGAACGTAACAGTAATCATCATCATCAGTGCTCGGACAAGTCATCGCACAAACAGATATTGACATGGAACAAAACTTCGAGATTTAAGAATGATTATTATCAAAAGCTGGTATTATCGTAATTTATAATCTAATTTTTTGACCTTTTTAGTCGCATATCTGTCATAGATTTGTCAAAGTGACATCCTTGAAATACTTTTATGGTAACAATTAAAATTAATACAATTATTTGCTTAGTTATAGATATCTCTAAATATAAATATAGTGCAAATAAAAAGCTAATTAACCATTTAATAATTATATTTCAATATGCAATATCTATCATAGCCATGCATGTAATCAATAATCCATATGTTAATTTGTTTTTTAAACAAAAATAATAGTAAACATATGATTTATATTGTATACTCAATGTGAATCTAACGAAAATAAACAATCTTGAGCTGTCTTTTTGTTGAAAATCTTTTTTTTTTTACTTTGTATCAATTGTGAATACAAAAGGTTATACTTAAATGGTTTATAATTACATATGCTGTTGTGATTTCGGGTTAAAGAATATTTATTTCTCAAAAGAAATGTTACATTTCACTTATTGAGAAAAAGTAGACAAAACTGGTTTTTCTTCTGAGCATTAATAATAATAAATTAGATTTAAATAGGATTAAAGAAATTGAATGGCACCTTATAGACAAATAAAATACATATAAACACTCAATTAAAATTTTAATCTCAAGGAACAGGCTACAAATATCAGGCGGAACTTTACAAATAATTATTTTAAGATAATGTTATCATGTGTTGGTTGCAATAAGCAGAAAATAACACAGTATAAGTGTCTCATAAGGAACAAAACCCTTACTTGAGTAATAATTTATAAAATAAATCTATCAAATATGGTATTTGATGTGCATTCACAGCAGATTTGTTCAAATAAGGCAAACTGATAATACCTGCCATATCTGACGCGATGTAAGAGGAAAATCAAACAAAAGATGACTTCACGGCTACGAAATGCCGCTTGAGATAGGAAAAACCGGCCAGCAACCCGACAGATTTGTCGCCAAATTTAAATTTCGTTGCATCATAATTTAGAAGCAGAATTAAACGTTTTCGTAGCAAATAGATGACTAATTTCCATTTCGTTCTGCCGGATGCCCTTGAAAACGCCGAAACGCGTCTATGCGACACATATTGTAGGTCGGAAAAGTATTGAAATTACGAATGCTAAAGCAACTTACAGGGTTGTAGATTGGTGGAGTCGCCATGTTTTTCTAAGGTTTTTATCGGATGCACGAAGCGGCAACGATATAACACGACTGTACAACGATTAATTGGGATTTACGCTTAAAATTACACACTGGGAACGCCTACAGCGCAAATAATTCAGTTTTCGATTTCAATTGAAGTATGCGTCATAGCACGTCATATGACAGCGCGTTTTGATCTCTATTGTTTAAATACTATTTGAATAGATTACGAGTAACCAATAGAAACAGTTAACGCATACTAAATTAAGCATGCTATTGGCTGATCAAAATGTGTCTGTCATGCGAAATTGAAACGTTCCTTTCAACGCTAATCCAGATTATGTCAAGTACTGATGACATTGTAGCATATAAATCAAAAACTATTCGTAATTAAAGTTGCATACAATTTAATATTTATTTCAATCGTTTGTGTATTTTGATAATGGCCAATGCTGTAAATACTTTAAATATGTTACGATGACAAAATTGAAAATTTTGCTTATAAAGGAAAATTATTTAATTTTATTTTAAATGTTACTTTACAGGCAGGCAAAGACATGATCACAATGCCACAATCTATTGAATTAAAGAAGTTTTGTGACTATTATGCCACTAATTTTAATTTGAAATATCTGTTCCTTGAATGTTTAACACAAATTTCCCATAAATATTTTGTTTTAAATGGTATGTTACACAATTATGTCATTACACAGCAAGGCATCTTTTACATTAACGAAAATACAACCCTGAAATGACAATTGCGATAAGGCGATAAGGTGACAACCCTATTGTTATTTTGACGCATTATGTATTTCTCTTCGTAGATTGAGCAATGTTGTAGTTAATTATAAATAAATTCTATTTCTGCTAATTAGATTTGCGCGACACGTCTATCATTTAATCCTTGACTAACGCGCCAGCTTTCACCAAAGACGCAATTGGAAACGCTTAAAAATGACCCTGGAAGGAAACAAGGACGAGGCTGAGAAATGCATCGATATCGCGCAGGCAGCTTTTTCTAGTGGGAACACGGAGAAAGCGGAGAGGTTTTTGTTAAAAGCCGAGCGATTGTATCCTACGGCGCGGGCTAAGGAGCTGTTGACGCGTGTCCGGGCTGCGGGTACCTCCAGTGGTCGAAAGACTCCGCCCAGAGCGGAGCCAGCTGAAGAAGTGAGGAGACGGAAGGCCCCGACGCACCAGCCGCCGCAGCGGGAGTATTCGTCCGAGCAATTGGAAGCTGTGTGCCGGATCAACACGAAGTGCAAGGATTATTATGAAATTTTGGGTGAGTTTGCCATTTTTGTAGTCTGTCAGGCAAGTTCTGTAACTGACAGGCAAAGCTAATAGGTAAAATAGTTTACAGTTTTTACTTAAACTCTGGATGCAATGTAAAATATGGGTATTAGGACAAGACACATGCAAACTCCAAATTTTAGTGCTTTTAGTAGTTATAGTTTTAGTAAGCCAAAAATAGTCAGTTGATTAGTTAGAATACTGCCGCGAGACGGCTAAGCGACAACACCGTTTTTATTCGCTCCGCGTTTAATTTTCAAATTTAGTGATAAAATTCAGTTTTTCTAACATAAAACATATACCCACTTAAAGTAAAAGCTCCCACCTACCCAGTGATAACGTCCGATTTAGTGAAAACCGCGATCCTGAAGCAATATCGCAATAATAAAGATTAATGTGAACGTTATTATTTAAAACTAAATAGCGCGCCGCGTCTCAACGCGCATCGTGCCGTGACTCATTCCGCCGGTACCAAGTGACTGCACGGGACTGTGCGAAGTATCGTTTACATATCGCTAATAGTTGCTTGGTACAAGCCCTACCATGAAGTGCTCCGGCTGCAATTTACCGATAGCGGATGGGAAAAATATTGCCTGTACACTGCAAAAATGTAAAAAGGTACGTCATTTGGACTGTGGCAATGCACAAAACCTTAGTGCCGCTCAAGTGAAATCTTGGATATGTCCGGATTGTCAGGCCCGCACTAGAGTAAGCGGCGACAACACGCACATACCAGTCCGGACAGACGGAAATATAACACTGCGAAAAAACAATCAGCAGCGCAACCCGTCGCAAGACAATCCGCCTGAAGACATGCAATCACTCGTAACGGAAATCCGATTATTACGCGAAGACATGGCTAATCTTCAATCTGATTTCTCCAGTCGCTTCGAGAGCTTGTCGGCAAAACTTTCGGATTACGGTAAGCGCATCGAAGAGAAGGAAAGAGAAAATGCCTTACTCAAGACCCAGGTTGCGGAACTCCAAAACCATCTAAACCAACAAGCACAACAGTCACTAAGTTCGGAACTGGAAATAATAGGGCTACCTGAGACTCCAAATGAGAACCCATATCACATGGTGCTGACCACAGCCTCCAAGTTGGGGATGAGGCTCGAGGAGGTAGACGTGAACTTCGTGTCCCGCGCGGGCCCACGACGCGGCGGTGAAAAGAACAACAGTCAGCCCCGGCCCTTGGTAATCTCGTTTGTGAGAAGGGCCAAACGTGACGAATTTATGAAACAAGCTAAAACACGACGCTCAACACTAAGTAGTAAGGACATCGTTCCAACGGGACCTGAGATGAAAATGTTCGTAAATGAGCGCCTGACCAGTGACAATCGGCGGTTATTTCGTGATGCACGAGCCTGGACCAAAGAGCATGATTACAAATACTGTTGGACACACAAGGGAAACATTTATGTCAGAAAGTCAGAAGGACGAAGCGGAAGCCCTGCCCTTCAGATTCGATCTCATCAGGACCTTCAGAGGCTGTCAGAAAAGTGAGAAGACTAGATTTAGTAAGACCTGTTTATTTACTTGGCCAGCCTGGCCTAACTTGCTCATGCCGATTCTGATTCTTACCATAATATTCCTATTAATCACACACTCATACACATACTATTCCATAAAACACACTTACACACTTACACACGATTTTCAGACAAAGTACCTTAAACATATGTTAATTTTTACATCATACGATAGTCAATGCCTAATAATATCTTTCAGATGGGACGTTTCCAACTCATGGCTTTATTTTTTGAGATTAGTCTTAATTTTGATCATTAACTTCTCTCTATGGCTACTTTAGATCTTATGTCAGAAATTGATGAATCTTTCAATATTGAATGCCATTCGATATCATATCCTGAAAATTGTAGTCCCATAATTAAAAAATATACACTTAAAATTCTTCAAGTTAACATAAGAAGTATGCAGAAAAATTTCGATAACTTCCTGGTTACTTTTGCTCGACTGGATATATCATTTGATGTTATTATACTTAGTGAGTGTTGGATTCACGAAAACTCTGTTATTAAGCAAATTGATGGATACACGTCTTACAGTACAAATAAATTTATAAATAAGTCCGGCGGAGTGATCGCCTTCGTAAACAATAAGTGGTCACCAAATGTTTCTGAACCTGATATAGTGGATGCAAACTGCCTAGCGATAGAGGTCCCAACAGTTTTTACAGTTTTAGGTTTTTATCGTTCTCCATCTTTCTCAAATGCAAATAATTTCATTTGGTCTCTTGGCCAGTTCCTCAATTCTGCCAGACGTAGTCCTTGTCTTGTGATCACAGGTGACATGAATATTAATATACTTGATGAAACCTCCGATGATGAGTCCATGTCTAATTACCTTGACCTACTTACCTCCCACGGATTTTTATCAGCTATTAACAAACCAACCCATAACAAGACATGTATAGATCATATATTTATTCCAAGCAACATTAAAGCCGAGTCCATCATCTGTTCTGCCGACATCACTGATCATGACTTGATTATGATCGGTATAAAAACAAATAATAAAGAAAAAGAATTCCAAAACAGAACAAAACTTCAACTCGACTATGCAGGGCTATACAAAGAGCTTGAAACTGTTGATTGGTGTTCCGTAGCCCAAGCAAACACAGTGGATGTCGCCGTGTCTATATTCTCATCTATATTATCTGATGCGATATCTAAGAACTCCAAATGGACTCGAGTCACCCGTTCTAAATTCTGTAAGCAACCGTGGATGACGCCGGGGCTCATTAGATGCTCAAGACACAGAGACAAGCTCCACTATATCTCCCGACAATTTCCTAACGATGAGGCCAAAAGGATAATATACACCAGATACAGAAACTTCTATGGAAACCTTCTTAGAAAACTAAAAGCAGACTATGAGAAAAAAGAGCTCATTACTCATCAAACGTCCCCAAAAAACCTATGGAAAACCATAAACAAAATAACCCATCGTAAAGTCCCAACGTCTTCGGCAACAGAACTCACTAAAATAAAAATCAGTGAAACAGAATCTTTAAATACTTGTAATGAATACTTCTCGACAGTCGGTGAAAATCTTGCAAACTCTATTCTTGCCAAGGAAAATGAAACACAACAGTCACTTGCAGCCAAGGTTTTTACTTGTATTACCCCACAAAGATCCGTTTACATCTCTCCTACGGACAAACAAGAGGTACTAAGGCTTATTCAGAGTTTGGACCCAGATAGTTCACCAGGTCTCGACAACTTGAATAACAAGATTCTCAAAGCCGTCGGTTCTCTGATTGCAGAACCACTTGCTGCGATTTTTAATCAAAGCATCGAGAGTGGAGTATTTCCCAATGCGTGGAAAGTCGCAGCAATAGTACCGATTCATAAAGGAAGCTCTAAATATGAACCTTGTAACTACCGCCCTATTTCGCTTTTGGGATCCTTATCAAAACTTCTGGAGCGCATCGTAAATTCAAGATTAGTGAACTATCTGGAATCAAATTCTCTATTAACCAAACGTCAGTTTGGTTTCCGAAAGGGCCTATCAACAGAGGACGCAGTGACACTGCTTACGAGAACTGTTTCTAGGCACCTGGATGAGGGGAGGGCTTGTGTCGGAGTATTCCTGGATTTAGCAAAGGCCTTCGACACAGTCTCTATCCCCATCCTGTTGAGTAAACTAGAAAGATTTGGGATACGTGGAACAATTCTAAAATGGTTCGATAGTTATCTGAAAGGTAGAAGCCAATGCGTTAAAGTAGGTGAATACGTTAGTGACTTGAGACCAGTATCATTCGGCGTACCACAGGGTAGCATTTTAGGTCCCACACTCTTTCTTTTGTATATGAACGATATTTCAAATATTCTAATACCTAATGCTAAAATCTTGTGTTACGCCGATGACACGGCTATCATATTTCATGGGCAATCGTGGGAGAATGTTTACAACTGCGTTGAGCAAGGCCTCTCGTTGGTGTTCAATTGGCTAAATCAAAACCTTCTGACGTTAAACGCTACAAAAACAAAGTTTTTATGCTTTCACAAAACATCTACGTCAGCGCCAGAACTCCATCGTGATCTTAAGGTTCACAGCCGTTATTGCCCCAGAGGTCCAGCTTCTAATTGCAATTGTAATCACATATCGAGGGTAAATGTTATAAAATACCTTGGAATTATAATTGACGAAAAGTTGAGCTTTAGGGAACATGTAGCGGTTGTGTCAGGACGTGTACGTAAATTTATATACACCCTTAAAATGCTCCGCGAGTCCGCCGACCGTCGCCTAGTGAAAATTGTGTATCTCGCTCTAGGACAGTCAATAATTAACTATTGTATTCTTGCCTGGGGAGGATCAGCTTCTACCGTTCTTTTAAAATTGGAAAGGGCACAAAGAGCCGTTCTCAAAGTAGCTTTTAAAAAACCTATTAGGTATCCAACCACTGAACTATATAAAGAGGCACAAGTGTTTAGTGTCAGAAAGATTTTCTTAATAAGAGTAATTTTATATACACACAGATCTGTTTTAAATCGACCCGACTATAATGACTTACTTAGAAAAAGAATCTTTCAAATACCATCCACGGCCGTTCGAACTTCATTTGCAAACCGTTTTCCAGACTTTCTGTATCCCCATATTTATAATAATTTAGTAAAGCGATATCATTTTGAGAAACACTCCATTGTCGAAGTTAAAAAGCTTTTGACGAGTGCTTTCATGGACCTTTCATACACTGATATTGAAAACTTTTTAAAGGTACAACATTCACGTCCTTGTGTATACTGATTACTGACACACACATGCACATACACACACGCACACACACACACACACACACACACACACGAACGCGCACACAAACACACATCGCATCTAGTTTTAAGTTTTAAATGCTTAGTATTTTAATTTAATAAATTAATTTTGTTGATTTTGATAACTTCATTTTGCTTGGTTTCATTATTTGTTTTATTGTTTAATTAAGATTAGTAGTAAGTCGTTATAATTTTTAAATTTTTATTGTATTCCATTCACTTGTCTACTATTATTGTTGTCGCTTTTTGCCGTATGTATAACGTATGTTAAACATTATTTTCCTCCACGGGACAGGCTATGCCTAGTGTGGAGGTCAGTAAAACTTGTATTTTAAAAATTATTATCCGGAATAAACGAATTTTATTATTTATTTTTATTATTATTTATTTATTTTGCATATGTGATGTGTGCATGTGTTCAATATCTCTTGAGATGGTGTGGACCAATTTATTCTTAGTAAGAGGGTGTGTAGTAATAATTTAAAACCTATGCATCTTTTTTTGACTGTGAAATCTTTTTTTATTTAATAAATGGGCATTTTCACTTAAGCATGAAATATTTACGGAAATCCACTTTGTTGGTGTTTTTATATTGCATATTCTTCCTAGGTTAAATTATGAAAAAATATTTTTGTTAATATTTTAATGTTTAATTGTTGTTACAAAGCTGACATCGAAGTTAACTTGTTTGTGAGAGTTAAGCTAATTGGGTGTCCCTAGAAGTGAAAATGCCCAAATAATTAACCATGTACAATTTAATTTATACAGAATAACACAAATCAGGTGTTCCTAACGTACATGTCATTGTATTACTGCAAATATAAATAATTTATAATTCAACCTGTTTATAACACCTGTTTTATTGTAGGTGACCAAAAGTACAATTGCTAGGTATACAGGGTGGCCCATTCAAATTGGTCAGTATGGGAAAGTCTGAAACTATAAGACATACAAAGATTTGTTCTTAGGAACCATGTCACCGATTTAGATAAAAAGAAAAACTGCATTGCTAAATATGACAAAAAAAAAACTTTTTTTCTTAAGATTTACACAATAAACACCTAGTAAAATAAATTTAAGTACGTGAAAATAATTAATTCCATTCATTTTAGACATCATGTTTCTTAGAGACATTTACTGCTTAAAACTTGGACAAACAATATCTGAATAGAAACAGTGTAAGTAAATTTTTTCAAAACAACCGGGTTCGATTCCCTGGCTGGGTACAGTGTTTTATTCAAATGCATGAATGCAGTTTTTCTTTTTATCAAAATCGGTGACATGGTTCCTAAGAACAAATCTTCTTATGTCTTATATGTAGTTTCGGACTTTTCCATACTGACCGATTTGAATGGGCTACCCTGTATAGTATAAAACAAACTTACTTTCTGCTGTGTATACATAAGTATGCTTATGTGCTTAATACTATAACACAGATTTAGATGCTGTTTAGTTAATATAGTTTTAAAATGTGTGACTTTAGGATAGAAGGTACATATTAAGAAGCCTCTAGGAGGCATTTAGCAACCTGAAACAGTGGCTGAGTCAAAGTCAAAGTCAAACTATTCTTTATTCAAGTAAGCTTATTAATAAGCATTTTCAAATCGTCTGACACTATAAAGAGAGAAAAAAAAATCTACTACTGGTTCTAACCCTACACCGTTACTGAGAAGAACCAGTAAGAAACTTAGGTGGACTTATTTTTTTAAAACAGTATAATAATACATCTTATTAAAATAACATGCATTAAATAATTTACTACATAAAAAAAAAATACTTTTATAGACATGTTTATGAAAAACCTATCTTAAAATCCAACTTGGTGCGTATAGAACAAAATTAAGTATATTTGTTTTGTAGACCTATTTAATGACCAAACTTTTAGCTGAGTTGGTACTGTTGGTTCTGAGTCCAAGCTCCATACTGAGTTGCCCATAGTTGTTTCAAGTTGACAAAAGTGCAATAGTTCCTTGTAATATTGGTAGGTAAAACCTATGAAATAAATAGTTGATTATTAAAATATTACGAACCGGGTTACTCACGTATTTAAGTCGATGATTGCTCGACCTGTTTTGACCCATTAAGACTTAAAGACCCAGTACGCGTTGGGCTTTGGCCGAGGGTGCTCCGGACGTGGACCCTCTTAATGGGTTGAAACATGTCGAGTAATCATCGACTTAAATACGCGAGTAATCCGGTTCGGTAATATTTTAATGTTTGAGTCTCACATTAGTTATAATTCTAAAATAGTTCATTAAATATTACGCATAATTACAATATTCTATTGTCAGTCTCCGTAGCCCAGTCGGTAGTGACTCTGCCTACAAAGTTGGAGGTTCTGGGTTCGAAACCCGGTGAGGGCATTATTTGTGTATTTATTTATCACAAATATTTGTTCCTTGGTAATGGCTATCTATGTATTCAAGTATCTGTATGTATCTATCTATTATATACATAAGTATATCGTCGCCTGGTACCCACATGACAAGCCTTAATTGAGCTATACCGTGGGACTAGGTCGATTTGTGTAAGATGTCCCAGATATTTATTTATTGAACATAAAATTAAATTGGGAACCTATTTGGAGAAACAGGCTCTTTAAAAAATATTTCTTTGAAAACTTTATGTGTGATGTCAAATATTTGGGTAATATAATTAGAATACATATCCTATACCTACGTTTCGTATGTGTACCACCTATACGTGAATTATACAAAGTAATCAATACATCGCTTTAAATATGCAATGGGTCGACCTTGAATCGAATTAATGCCACGTCACTTTGTTAAACCGTCATGCGACATACGATTGTATCGTACGTTAGTCTACGTAGTTACCTATAGGTACACAGTTATAGGTATGAGGCCACACTCACATCAACATGTCATGTAAACACACGGGGAATTTGAAATTAGTGTTCTTTTTTCGTACTGACAGCAAATCCAATTGTAACTGTAAGATTGACCAAAAAGTTTGTTCAAGGGATTTGCTCCAATATTTTGACGCAAGTCATTCATTCGTTTACCACATTTTTTGCAATTAGTAGGTACTTCATTTGAATGTGTGTGTAAGTGTAATGATTACTAATCAATCTAATCATTCACCTCAACTCTCGTGCCGATACCTTTAGCGTATCGTAGTGTTCCCTCACTGTCACTCTTTCATATTAGTGCGACAAAGACAATTATCTGCCTTTCGTTTACGATTGACGATTAAGCGTTAGCTAAGCTATTGGCAACTTGTCTAAGCCTGGCCTTTTAAACTGTTATGAAAATATTTTCTATCTTACTCTTTCCCAGGCGTGACGAAGGAGGCAACAGACTCTGACATCAAGAAGGCTTACAAGAAATTGGCGCTGCAGTTGCATCCCGATAAGAATCATGCTCCTGGAGCCAGCGAGGCTTTCAAGGTACGCTCTAGAGCAGTTGTTTTTGTTTTTCTGAAGATGAGATCTTGGAGAAATCGAGGGATCTCTTCAAATGTTATTGGTACAAGTATGGTGCTTTTGGTAATTTTCATTCATTTACAAGAATTTGCATTCAGAAAGTAGGATTTTTAATTTGGTGATTATGTAGCTTATTTATGAACACACTATGATGAAGATCTATTGTATGGGTATGTGTGCCTGTGTAAGTAGAATAAGTTACTCCAATTAAGTGTCCACCATTATAGTGGATGACTTGTAGTGCCCATGAAAACAAGATTAAATTGCCCTAAAACATTATGTGACGAAGTTAGACAACTGAGTACGCAGCCCACCTGATGGAAAGCAGGAACTGAGGCCCATGAACATAAAAAAATCGCGTATGCACTGCCTACCCTGAGGACTTAGATGGATTGCCTCTATGCCAGTAATTACACCGGCTATCTTACCCCCAAACCGACACACAGCAGTGCAAACACTGCTATTTAGCGGCAGGTTAACGGATAAGACGGTGGTAGCTATCCGGGCGGACCCTGCACGAAGTCCTACCACCAGCGAGTGTTATTACATCCATTTTGACCGCTAAAATTCTTTCTCGACCCCGTAAATCCCGGAAAAGTCAGAAAAATCAGGATATAAAACTATAAAAATTATATAAATATTCATTAAATTTATTAAGTTCATCCTGACGTTTCAAACACTTTACGGTGTCGGCCGCAGACCACGAACCCTGTAAACTGCTATCTGATGTCATATACCAATGAAATGTAGTATAGCCGTGTGGTGACCGCAGTAAGAATACATTTGTCACCACCCCAACTCCCCCTGCGGGTGTCGTAACAGCCGACTAAGGGATTGAAGTATCACTGACCATTCTTTATAGAAGATTGATGATGGGCAGCAGCGTCATCATAGTGGCCAATTCGCTTGCCCAGCGTGGCAATTATCGGCATTTACCTATTGCGTCCATACGCATAGGTTTAGGAACGGCCATTGTCCAGCTGTGGACTGATATAGGCTTATGATGATGGTACCTACCTTCCTATTGGGTCCCAAGAGCATAGTTATACAACTTATTGATAGAAGATTGATGATGGGCAGCAGCGTCATAAATGTCATAATAGTGGACACATGACTGCGATCGCCAATCCGCTTGCCCAGCGTGGCAGTTATGGGCATTTACCTCCTAATGCGTATAGACGCATACAGTACACGGCTGATATGAAGTCAATTCTGACAGCTGTCAGTTCAAAACATTATCTTTCAACAATGTCACATAATGTATTGAAATGACATTAGTCAGGATTGTTTTTTTTATATTGGCACAACAAAGTGGCTCCACTCCACCTGATCGTAAGTGAAAAGTGGAGCCCAAATCGTGGCGGCAACGAACAGGAGACCAGCAGTAACCTGTCAGTTGCCACCGCCTTGCTGGTCCGCTACATGCTTCTTCACGCTTCGTAGCGTCCAAGCACTGTAGCATTAACATAGGAGAGGCCTACGTCCATTTGTGGACTGAGATAGATTGATGATGATGATGTGATATGACATCTAATATTTATAATGATTCCGGTTCGCTACAACGAAATGTCATATTGTCAGGCTCTGTAGCCTAGTTGGTAGTTACCCTGCCTATGAAGCTGGAGGTTCCGGGTTCGAATCCCGGCGAGGGCATTTTATTTATCACAAATGTTTGTTCCTTGGTCATGGCTGTGTATGTATCTAAGTATCTATATGTATCTATCTATTACGAGTATATATATCGTCGCCTGGTACCCACATCACAAGCCTTAATTGAGCTTACCGTGGGACTAGGTTGATTTGTGTAAGATGTCCCAAGATATTTATTATTTATCAGGCCATCGGCAACGCAGCAGCGGTCCTCACGGACCCAGAGAAGCGTAAACAATACGACGTGCGCGGCGAGGAAGCGCCTGCGCACACCCACCAACACCAGTACTACGCTCGAGGCTTCGAGTCAGATCTCACGGCTGAGGAGCTCTTCAACATGTTCTTCGGGAACGCCGGTTAGTGGGCAACTATCCCTGCTATAGTTGTAGGACACCTCAAAATAATAGTCAACGCCACTGCAGTTTTTCACTTTAGGTTTATTACAGGAAACACTTTACATTAAATAACCAGCAAACACAACTAGACTAGAATAAGCAACTTCTTGGTACAACTACTTTAACCTGTTATACAATACTGCCATCCAGCTGCGCTCCCAGAACTAGAATGCCACTCGCGTCATTTGTGCCAACTCCCGCTCTTTTTGCCCTTCCACCAAACTATGACGTCACCGGAATGGTCAGTAAAACTACTTTTTATGATAAATAATTTAATGTACACGCCATGGTGCAACAAAACCTTACAATAGGCAACGTGGCAGCGGTCCTCACGGACGCGAAGCGTAAACAATACGACCAACCAATACTACGCGCGGCTTCGAGTCGACCTCACGGCTGAGCTCTTCAACATGTTCTTCGGGAACGCCGGTTAGTGGGCAACTATCCTGGCTATAGGTATTATCAAACCGCGATTAGAATGGGATTCGAAAGTACTGTTGACACAACAGTGTATAAGTCAATCTAGGATAATTCATAGTTATATTCATATATTCCTAGTTTGAGTGCCTAGACTTGCAGACAATAGATTAATTAATCACTCACTAGATCTATAAACAACTCTTTTCTGGGTAAATCAAGTGTCATCTGTTGTGTCAACAGTACTTACCAATCCCTTTCTCATTCCGGTTTGATAATAACGCGGCCTGACGGACCCAGAGAGTAAACAATACGACCAACCAGTACTACGCGCGCGGGTTCGATTCGACCTCACGGCTGAGCTCTTCAACATGTTCTTCGGGAACGCCGGTTAGTGGGCAACTATCCCGGCTATAGGCAACGTGGCAGCGGTCCTCACGGACGCGAAGCGTAAACAATACGACCAACACCAGTAATACGTGCGCGGGTTCGATTCGACCTCACTGCTGAGCTCTTCAACATGTTCTTCGGGAACGCCGGTTAGTGAGGCAACTATCCCGGCTATAGGCAACGTGGGAACATTCCATGAAAACATGTCGTAAGCGACACTGTCTTTTCAATACTTTTGAAAAAATAAATGAGTAAGCTGAGTTACGGCATAATAATAACATATCAAGGCTTTAAGATTGACAGTGTTTCCTAACAGCTAGCATATTTTATTAGGGTAGCTACCATAGTGAGTCGTAAGCGACAAAAAGTATATGTTTTCATGGAATGCTCTGGCAGCGGTTCTCACGGACGCGAAGCGTAAACAATACGACCAACACCAGTACTACGCTCGAGGCTTCGAGTCCGACCTCACGGCTGAGGAGCTCTTCAACATGTTCTTCGGGAACGCCGGTTAGTGGGCAACGATCCCGGCTATAGGCAACGTAAATATCTAATAATAAATAAATATCTTGGGACATCTTACACAAACCAACCTAGTCCCACGGTAAGCTCAATTAAGGCTTGTGGTGTGGGTACCAGGCGACGATATATATAATAGATAGAGAAGTATAGATACTTAGATACATACACAGCCACGACCAAGGAACAAACATTTGTGATAAATAAATACACAAAGAATGCCCTCGCCAGGATTCGAACCCGGAACCTCCAGCTTCGTAGGCAGGGTCACTACCAACTAGGCTACAGAGGCTGACAACGTGGCAGCGGTCTGACGGACGCGAAGCGTAAACAATACGACCAACACCAGTACTACACCGACCTCACGGCTGAGGAGCTCTTCAATATGTTCTTCGGGAACGCCGGTTAGTGGGCAACTATCCCGGCTATAGGCAACGTGGCAGCGGTCCTCACGGACGCGAAGCGTAAACAATACGACCAACCAGTACTACGCGTGGCTTCGAGTCCGACCTCACGGCTGAGCTGTTCAACATGTTCTTCGGGAACGCCGGTTAGTGGGCAACTATCCCGGCTATAGGCAACGTGGCAGCGGTCTGACAGACCCGGAGAGTAAACAATACGACGTGCGCGGCGAGGAGGCGCGCACGTCGTATTGTTTATTTCATTTATATAGGGTTGTTCTCCCAGAAGGAGGTCTGCTAGAGTCTCGACTTTGGTGTCGTAATGCACACAAAAAGGGTTTAGCAGCCTTACCGAACAAGAGGTGCCTTTCCCCACGGATGAGGTCAATATTTTAGGTGTTGTACTAGCAGGACCTAAGAATACTCCATGCTTAATATCAGCTCTAGATCTTCTTTTGTTTCAGAGTTATTCAAGATAATGTAAAATATACAGGGTGTCGTTGAAAGTGGCATATTTCGAGAACTGTTCAAGTTAGATCAACCAAACAAAATTGTGTTAGATAACAATAAAATAAACTACACAATGCATATTTTTAATCTGCATCTTGTCCTTATTTTTCATAATAAAAAACAGAGTTCTTGTTTTTTTTCCATATTTTTTTTTATTTCACGCGGAGGTACACCTACAAAAAAAATATGCATACATAGCCACTAATGTCCACTGTATACATAAATAAAAATATTTCCATAAATCATCGTGCGTCATGCCAAAAAAAAAATATTTCAGAAGTAGTCGTTACTGGCATACAAATAAAGTATCAGTGCAGTGTGAACATAAGTTAGTGTGTAGGTATACAATCTCTCGACACTTACCGCACAAAATATTATTGACGTAAATTGACTTATTAGTACATTTGCTATACAGGGTGGTCCAAACCTTGACGTCAAAAAAATTTTTTTAGGTTATCTACGTCATGGGCTATCAGAATATACCCCATGTATGTTAGCCGATTTTTTGTAGTATTCAAGTTATGAATTTTTGAAAAAAATTTTTAGAGAAATACTGGAATGAAGAAATTTATTGATAAAAAAACTATTGGGTTTTTTAAATATTTTCTTTTTGTGAAAGTATTACTACAAATAAAGCACTTACTGACAAAAAAATTAGCGTCCTCACTTTGATAAAAGTAGGATAAAAAATACCAAATTCAAAATTTTACGTTAAAAACGCATCAAAATAGCATTAATGTAGGTAAATAAAAAAATAAAACATATCTCAAGGATTTTTGGTAATCTAAAGACTGCCCTAGACCTTAAACCTTCCTAAAAGCAAAAAAAAAGGGATACTTAATGATGAGGATTTTTCGGAGTAGTCGGTCAAATAAACTTAAAAAAAAGCTTCTAAATTTTTTATTTAAAAATAAAGTAAAATTTCGTCTGTTTTGTTGTTCTCATCAATAAACAAAAACAGAAAATACACGAAAACTCAATTTGTGTACTTATTCAAGTATTTTTTTACTACTTTAAAATTTTAAGCTTTTTTGAGTTTATTTGACCGACTACTCCGAAAAATCCTCATAATTAAGTATCACTTTTTTTTTGCTTTTACGAAGGCTCAAGGTCTAGGGCGGTCTTTAGAATACTAAAATCCCTTGGGATATGTTTTATTTTTTATTTACGTAAATTAATGCTATTTTGATGCGTTTTTAGCGTAAAATTTTGAATTTGGTATTTTTTTATCCTACTTGTTTCGAACTGAGGACGCTAATTTTTTTGTCAGTAAATGCTCTATTACAAAAAGAAACTAGTTAAAAAACCCAATACTTTTATTTTTATTAATAAATTCCTTCATTTCAGAATTTCTCAAAAAAAATTTTTCAAAAATGAATAACTTGAAAACTACAAAAAATCGGCTAACATACATGGGGTATATTCGGATAGCTCATAACGTGAGGAATCTAAAAAAAATTTTTTGACGTCAAGGTTTGGACCACCCTGTATAAAAGAGAGATAAACATTTGACACATAATATTGTTTTCGACATTTGATTTGTTGCATTTTCTGTTGGAAAATGGAAAACATTAAGTGTAAGCCTTGTGAAAAAACGTTAAAAAATATATGTGGAAAGAAAAAATGCATACAAAATTGACAAGAGGCTGATTTATATAGCAAATGCACTAATAAGTCAAATTACGTCAATGATATTTTGTGCGGTAAGTGTCAAGAGATTGTATACCTACATACTAACTTATGTTCACACTGCACTGGTACTTTATTTGTATGCCAGTAACGACTACTTCTGAAATATTTTTTTTTTGGCATGACGCACGATGATTTACGGAAATATTTTTATTTATGTATACAGTGGACATTAGTGGCTATGTGTGCATATTTTTTTTGTAGGTGTACCTCCGCGTGAAATAAAAAAAAATATGGAAAAAAAAACAAGAACTCTTTTTTTATTATGAAAAATAAGGACAAGAGGCAGGTTAAAAATATGCATTTTGTAGTTTATTTTATTGTTATCAAACACAATTTTGTTTGGTTGATCTAACTTGAACAGTTCTCGAAATATGCCACTTTCAACGACATCCTGTATATTTTACATTATCTTGAATAACTCTGAAACAAAAGAAGATCTAGAGCTGATATTAAGCATGGAGTATTCTTAGGTCCTGCTAGTACACCACCTAAAATATTGACCTCATCCGTGGGGAAAGGCACCTCTTGTTCGGTAAGGCTGCTAAACCCTTTACAGTTAAATTTTTATTTCATTAAAGGTGCTCAATTTTTTTTGCAATCGAATCGACCCATTCATGCCAAGTCAAATCATCTTTTTGAACTGTCAAAACTATCACCACTATGAAGTTCTATATGAAATACTCAAAAGTGACGTCATGCTAATTAGCCAATTCCACGCAAGAGTGTAATGTAAGTGACTAACAAAGTTCGGCCGTATATTAATAAATTTTACTTAAACCATTTATTGGTCACAATCATATGTACAACTTGTATTAGTAAGGAAGAGTTTGGATCTCCTAAATATCTATGTATGTACTTTGTGTTGGTCTGTTGGTGCTATTAAAAAAACGTCGTATTAAATAATATGTTAACATCATAAGATAAGGAAGTCTCTACTGTAAGGAACAGGGTAATGAAATGACGGGCGTTTTTCCGATCCTTGGTGACTAATTTCTCGTGTATTTTAGGGAATTAAACACTTTATGTTCAAAATAATGCTCTATAATCAAGGTTTTCACAAATAAGTCAGGATATTAGCACGGATTACACAAAAGATTCGAATTAGCAAACGTGCCATGACCGCCGCGCTTGACAGAATGTCTAAGCGAGCCGCGTTCCCGCTAAAAAGTGACAGTCTTGACAGGAGCTGTCAGCCATGTGCAATACACAGTTAAGACGTGATGAGACTGGACCCGACACTTTATTAATTTTGCAAGTTTTACCATTATTATTATAAAAATACCAAAATGATAATTATCTAGATATAATGTAACCCTTACACTAGGATTATAAGAAATAAACAGATAATGATGTGGTCACTTTGATTACATGGATTTACCCAAATGAGCAAATTACCTACTCTTTCAAGTTCTTTCTAATTTATTTAATAGGAGTTCTGGGTGCTTAGACAAGTTGCCAATCGCTAACGCGTAGTCGTCAATCGTAAACGATAGGCAGCTGTCTTTGTCGCACTAATATAAAAGAGCGACAGAGAGGGAAAACTACGATACGCTACTAAGCGTTAGCGATTGGCATCTTGGCTAAGCATGCTGTAAATTTTAAATATACATAGCTAAGATAATGGACGTCTCTGAACAAGGGAATTATTTGCAGGCGCGGATCCAGGACTTCGTTGAGGGGGGGGGCACTGCCCTATGATATGATAGTATTTTATACTTCAAACACCACCTAGCCATACATAAGTCCAGTGTGAGGGGGGGGCAAGTGCCCCCATTGCCCCCCCCCCCTGGATCCGCGCCTGATTATTTGACACATTAAAAAGAATTTCAGTAGAAAAATCTAAACTAAACATTTATCCCCAGCGTTCCCAGGGGCCGCGGGTGGTGTCTACCACCGCCGCCGCGCTCGCTCCCCGGAACAGCGCGAGGCCCACGCCGGCCTCCTCCAGCTACTCCCGGTCCTCGTGCTCGTGCTGCTCTCCATGATGAGCGGCTTCTTCATCAGCGAGCCCGTGTACAGCTTGCAACCCAGCTCCAAGTATCCTGTTCCAAGGGAGACCGTCAGCTTGAAGGTGGGTGGCAGAAACCTCATGCTGAAAGATGGGGAATTTAATAAGCTTTAAGATAATAAAAGAATTTTGAAAATCGGTTGATAAATGACGAAGATAGAACCGGATATGTAAATGTTGAGAAAAAGTGATGGAATTGACCGCTAGATGTCGCTGTTAGGTTGGCGTGGAATTTTACAACGCGCTAACGATGATGGTGAAAAGTGATGGAATTGACCGCTAGATGTCGCTGTTAGGTTGGCGTCGATTCCTACAACGCGCTAACGATGATGATGAAAAAGTTATGGAATTGTGTGCTAGATGTCGCTGTTAGGCTGGCGTCGGTTCCTACAACGCGCTAACGATGTGTCGACGTAGAATCTCGAGTAGACGGTAATAGTTGATTAGTATTGGTCGTGAGTGTAACAGAAGGAATCTCAAGTTTTCGAATACTCCTGGTGCTCGTGCTGCTCTCCATGATGAGCGGCTTCTTCATCAGCGAGCCCGTGTACAGCCTGCAGCCCAGCTCCAAGTATCCTGTTCCAAGGGAGACCGTCAGCTTGAAGGTGGGTGGCAGAAACATCATGCTGAAAGATGGGGAATTTAATAAGCTTTAAGATAAAAAAAGAATTTTACAAATCGGTTGATAAATGACGAAGATAGGGCGGGATATGTAAATGTTGAGAAAAAAGTGATGGAATTGACCGCTAGATGTCGCTGTTAGGTAGGTGTCGATTCCTACACCGCGCTTCATTCTTCATCAGCGAGCCCGTGTACAGTCTGCAGCCCAGCTCCAAGTATCCTGTTCCAAGGGAGACCGTCAGCTTGAAGGTGGGTGGCAGAAACATCATGCTGAAAGATGGGGAATTTAATAAGCTTTAAGATAAAAAAAGAATTTTACAAATCGGTTGATAAATGACGAAGATAGGGCGGGATATGTAAATGTTGAGAAAAAAGTGATGGAATTGACCGCTAGATGTCGCTGTTAGGTAGGTGTCGATTCCTACACCGCGCTTCATTCTTCATCAGCGAGCCCGTGTACAGTCTGCAGCCCAGCTCCAAGTATCCTGTTCCAAGGGAGACCGTCAGCTTGAAGGTGGGGCTTCGATAAGATGGGAAATTTAATAAGCTTTAAGATAGAAAAAGAATTTTGAAAATCGGTTGATAAATGACGAAGATAGAGCGAGAAATGTAAATGTGGAGAAAAAGTGATCGAATTCGCCGCTAGATGTCGCTGTTAGGTAGGCGTGGAATTCTACAGCGCGCTAACGATGTGTCGACGTAGAATCTCGAGTAGACGGTAATAGTTGACTAGTATTGGTTGTGAAAGTAAGTGAAGGATTCTCAAGTTTTCGAATACTCCTGGTGCTCGTGCTGCTCTCCATGATGAGCGGCTTCTTCATCAGCGAGCCCGTGTACAGTCTGCAGCCCAGCTCCAAGTATCCTGTTCCAAGGGAGACCGTCAGCTTGAAGGTGGGTGGCAGAAACATCATGCTGAAAGATGGGGAATTTAATAAGCTTTAAGATGGAAAAAGAATTTTGAAAATCGGTTGATAAATGACGAAGATAGAGCGGGAAACGTAAAAGTGAAGAAAAGTGATCCGTGTCACCGCTAGATGTCGCTGTTAGCTTGGCGTGGAATCCTACAACGCGCAAACGATGATGAAAAAGTGATGGAATTGACAGCTAGATGTCGCTGTTAGGTTGGCGTCGGTTCCTACAACGCGCTAACGATGTGTCGACGTAGAATCTCGAGTAGACGGTAATAGTTGATTAGTATTGGTCGTGAGTGTAAGAGAAGGATTCTCAAGTTTTCGAATGCTCCTGGTGCTGGTGCTGCTCTCCATGATGAGCGGCTTCTTCATCAGCGAGCCCGTGTACAGCCTACAGCCCAGCTCCAAGTATCCTGTTCCAAGGGAGACCGTCAGCTTGAAGGTGGGTGGCAGAAACCTCATGCTGAAAGATGGGTAATTTAACAAGTATTAAGATAAAAAAACAATTTTGAAAATCGGTTGATAAATGACGAAGATAGAGCTGGAAATGTAAATGTTGAGAAAAATGTGATGGAATTGACCGCTAGATGTCGCTGTTAGGTTAGCGTCGGTTCCTACAACGCGCTAACGATGTGTCGACGTAGAATCTCGAGTAGACAGTAAGCAAACGAGACTATTATGCCAGAATAGCAGACAAACATGCGCCTGCTACAAGATAACCGAAAATGACTCCACTATTTACACGCAGTTCGTCAATAATTTGGGAATGGTAATGACTTGATTGTTGCGACTGAATAATCGCATAGAACTACCCTAATAAGCTTTAAGATAGAAAAAGAATTTTACAAATCGGTTGATAAATGACGAAGAAAGAGCGGGAAATGTAAAAGTGAAAAAAAGTGATCCATGTCGCTGTTAGGTTGGCGTCGATTCCTTCAACGCGCTAACGATGATGGTGAAAAAGTGATGAAATTGACCGCTAGATGTCGCTGTTAGGTTGGCGTCGAATCCTACAACGCGCTAACGTTGATGATGAAAAAGTGATGGAATTGACGGCTAGATGTCGCTGTTAGGTTGGCGTCGGTTCCTACAACGCGCTAACGATGTGTCGACGTAGAATCTCAGAGTAGAAGGTAATAGTTGACTAGTATTGGTCGTGAGTGTAAGAGAAGGATTCTCAAGTTTTCGAATACTCCTGGTGCTGGTGCTGCTCTCCATGATGAGCGGCTTCTTCATCAGCGAGCCTGTGTACAGTCTGCAGCCCAGCTCCAAGTATCCTGTTCCAAGGGAGACCGTCAGCTTGAAGGTGGGTGGCAGAAACCTCATGCTGAAAGATGGGGAATTTAATAAGCTTTAAGATAAAAAAAGAATTTTGAAAATCGGTTGATAAATGACAAAGATAGAGCGGGAAATGTAAATATTGGAAAAAGTGATCGAATTTGCCGCTAGATGTCGCTGTTAGCTTGGCGTGGAATACTACAACGCGCTAACGATGATGATGAAAATCTGATGGAATTGTCTGCTAGATGTCGCTGTTAGGTTGGCGTCGATTCCTACGACGCGCTAACAAAGATGGTGAAAAAGTGATGAAATTGACCGCTAGATGTCGCTGTTAGGCTGGCGTCGGTTCCTACAACGCGCTAACGATGTGTCGACGTAGAATCTCGAGTAGACGGTAATAGTTAATTAGTATTGGTCGTGAGTGTAAGAGAAGGATTCTCAAGTTTTCGAATACTCCTGGTGCTCGTGCTGCTCTCCATGATGAGCGGCTTCTTCATCAGCGAGCCCGTGTACAGTCTGCAGCCCAGCTCCAAGTATCCTGTTCCAAGGGAGACCGTCAGCTTGAAGGTGAGTGGCAGAAACCTCATGCTGAAAGATGGGGAATTTAATAAGCTTTAAGATAGAAAAAGAATTTTACAAATCGGTTGATAAATGACGAAGATAGAGTAGGAAATGTTGAGAAAAAGTGATGGAATTGACCGCTAGATGTCGCTGTTAGGTTGGCGTGGAATCCTACAACGCGCTAACGATGATGATGAAAAAGTGATCGAATAGATGTCGCTGTTAGGTTGGCGTCGATTCCTACAATGCGCTAACGATGGTGACGAAAAAGTGATGGAATTGACCGCTAGATGTCGCTGTTAGGTTGGCGTCGAATCCTACAACGCGCTAACGATGATGATGAAAAAGTGATGGAATTGACTGCTAGATGTCGCTGTTAGGTTGGCGTGGATTCCTACAACGCGCTAGCGATGAGTCGACGTAGAATCTCGAGTAGACGGTAATAGTTGATTAGTATTGATCGTGAGTGTAAGAGAAGGATTCTCAAGTTTTCGAAAACTCCTGGTGCTCGTGCTGCTCTCCATGATGAGCGGCTTCTTCATCAGCGAGCCCGTGTACAGCCTGCAGCCCAGCTCCAAGTATCCTGTTCCAAGGGAGACCGTCAGCTTGAAGGTGGGTGGCAGAAACCTCATGCTGAAAGATGGGGAATTTAATAAGCTTTAAGATAAAAAAAGAATTTTGAAAATCGGTTGATAAATGACGAAGATAGAGCGGGAAATGTAAAAGTGAAGAAAAGTGATCCGTGTCACCGCTAGATGTCGCTGTTAGGTTGGCGTCGATTCCTACAACGCGCTAACGATGTGTCGACGTAGAATCTCCAGTAGACGGTAATAGTTGATTAGTATTGGTCGTGAGTGTAAGAGAAGGTTACACAAGGTTTCGAATACTCCTGGTGCTGGTGCTCCTCTCCATGATGAGCGGCTGCTTCATCAGCGAGCCTGTGTGCAGTCTGCAGCCCAGCTCCAAGTATCCTGTTCCAAGGGAGACCGTCAGCTTGAAGGTGGGTGGCAGAAACCTCATGCTGAAAGATGGAGAATTTAATAAGCTTTAAGAGAAAAAAAGAATTTTACAAATCGGTTGATAAATGACGAAGATAGAGCGAGAAATGTAAATGTTGAGAAAAAGTGATGGCATTGACCGCTAGATGTCGCTGTTAGGTTGGCTACGATTCCTACAACGCGCTAACGATGATGAAGAAAAACTGATGGAATTGTCTGCTAGATGTCGCTGTTAGGTTGGCGTCGATTCCTACAACGCGCTAACGATGATGATGAAAAAGTGATTGAATAGACTGCTAGATGGTGCTGTTAGGTTGGCGTCGGTTCCTACAACGCGCTAACGATGATGGTGAAAACGTGATGAAATTGACCGCTAGATGTCGCTGTTAGGTTGGCGTCGGTTTCTACAACGCGCTAACGATGATAATGAAAAAGTGATGGAATTGACTGAGATGTCACTGTTAGGTTGGCGTGGAATTCTACAACGCGCTAACGATGATGATGAAAACCTGATAGAATTGTCTGCTAGATGTCGCTGTTAGGTTGGCGTCGGTTCCTACAACGCGCTAATAATTTGTCGACGTAGAATCTCGAGTAGACGGTAATAGTTGATTAGTATTGGTCGTGAGTGTAAGAGAAGGATTCTCAAGTTTTCGGATACTCCTGGTGCTGGTGCTGCTCTCCATGATGAGCGGCTTCTTCATCAGCGAGCCCGTGTACAGCCTGCAGCCCAGCTCCAAGTATCCTGTTCCAAGGGAGACCGTCAGCTTGAAGGTGGGTGGCAGAAACCTGGGGAAAGATGGGGAATTTAATAAGCTTTAAGATAGAAAAAGAATTTTGAAAATCGGTTGATAAATGACGAAGATAGAGCGGGAAATGTAAAAGTGAAAAAAAGTGATCCATATCGCCGCTAGATGTCGCTGTTAGGTTGGCGTGGAATTCTACAACGCGCTAACGATGATGGTGAAAAAGTGATGGAATTGACTGTTAGATGTCGCTGTTAGGTTGGCGTCGGTACCTACAACGCGCTAACGATGTGTCGACGTAGAATCTCGAGTAGACGGTAATAGTTGATTAGTATTGGTCGTGAGTGTAAGAGAAGGATTCTCAAGTGTTCGAATACTCCTGGTGCTGGTGCTGCTCTCCATGATGAGCGGCTTCTTCATCAGCGAGCCCGTGTACAGCCTGCAGCCCAGCTCCAAGTATCCTGTTCCAAGGGAGACCGTCAGCTTGAAGGTGGGTGGATAAGATGGGGAATTTAATATGCTTTAAGATAGAAAAATAATTGAGAGACCATCAGCTTGAAGGTGGGTGGATAAGATGGGGAATTTAATAAGCTTTAAGATAGAAAAAGAATTTTGAAAATCGGTTGATAAATGACGAAGATAGAGCGGGAAATGTAAAAGTGAAAAAAATTGATCCATATCGCCGCTAGATGTCGCTGTTAGGTTGGCGTCGATTCCTACAACGCGCTAACGATGGCGATGAAAAAGTGATGGAATTGGCCGCTAGATGTCGCTGTTAGGTTGGCGTCGGTTCCTACAACGCGCTAACGATGTGTCGACGTAGAATCTCAGAGTAGACGGTAATAGTTGATTAGTATTGATCGTGAGTGGCCCGTTCGATAAGATGGGGAATTTAATAAGCTTTAAGATAAAAAAAGAATTTTACAAATCGGTTGATAAATGACGAAGATAGAGCGGAAAATGTAAAAGTGAAAAAAGTTATCCATATCGCCGCTAGATGTCGCTGTTAGGTTGGCGTGGAATTCTACAACGCGCTAACAATGATGATGAAAAAATGATGGAATTGATTGAGATGTCGCTGTTAGGTTTGTATCGATTTCTACAACGCTCTAACGATGATGATGAAAAAGTGATGGAATTGACTGCTAGAGGTCGCTGTTAGATTGGCGTGGAATCCTACAACGCGCTAACGATGATGATGAAAAAGTGATGGAATTGACTGCAGATGTCGCTGTTAGGTTGGCGTCGATTCCTACAACGCGCTAACATAGACATAGAAAATCTTTATTAACGATCTAACGATGTGTCGACGTAGAATCTCAGAGTAGAAGTTGATTAGTATTGGTCGTGAGTGTAAGAGAAGGTTGCACAAGGTCTCGAATACTCTCAGTCCTGGTCCTGCCCTCTCCATGATGAGAGAATGAATATGGGTATCAAAAAAAAACGAAAAATAAACGTACCGCCTGTACTTGTAGCATTGTTTTCTATGATAGGATTATTATTTTATGTTGAGTAGCTAGTGACACCAGGGGCCCGTTTCTCGAAAGCTTGTAACTTGTAATACAAGTGGAAGTCTTTTTTTATCGTCATTAATTAGATAAGGACTTCCGCTTTATTACAAGTTACAAGCTTTTGATAAACAGGCCCCAGGGGCCCATTTCTCAAAACCTTGTAACTTGTAATACTAGCGAAAGTCCTTATCTAATTAATAGTGTCAAAAAGAGACTTCCACTTGTGTTATAAGTTACAAGCTTTTGAGAAATGGACCCCAGGGGCCTGTTTATTAAAAGCTTGTAACTTGTAATACTAGCCGAAGTCCTTATCTAATTAATAGTGACAAAAAGAGACTTCCACTTGTATTACAACTTACACGCTTTTGATAAACAGGCCCCAGTGTCGCGTTTCAAAAAGTTACATTTTACAATTTCGCTGTTTGCTTCTCTAACGTGCTCACATATTGGCTAGAAAGAGAGGAAAACAGCTAAATTGTAAATTGTAATTTTATAAAACGCGAGCCAAGACATCCGCTTGTATTGTAGTTACAAGCGTTCGAGAAATAGGCCCCAGGCCCCAATACCACAAAACTTTACAAGCGTACAATTCTACAAAATTGTCAACTTTTTGTATGGGAATTTATACAATCTTGTAGAATTGTACTCTTGTAAAGTTTTGTGGTATAGGCCACTGGTGTATGTTTCAATATGTAAAACTTTGTTTTATCCACAGGTGCCGTACTACGTGAAAGACAATTTCCACACCGACTACCAGGGTTCACTCAGGCGTCTAGAAATGGCTATAGAAGAGGAATATATAGGTAAGGAAATGTTTATGGTATTTTAGAATGGTGATAATGACGATCCAGTCATTTTATATGAAACTCCTTATCGTTTTTTTAAAGGATTAGACTAGTTATCCGTCTTACCCGTTAACCAGCCGCTAAATAGTGAATACTGTGTTCCGGTTTGGGGGTTAGATATCCGGTGTAATTACTGGCATAGAGGCAATCCATCTAAGTCCTCGGAGTAGGCAGCGCATTGGCGATTTTGGTCACTATGTCCATGGGCCTCAGTTCCTGCTTTCCATCAGGTGGGCAGAGAGCTCAGTTGTCTACCTTCGTCCAATAAAAAAAATAAAAATAAAATATAAAAAAAAGTTCAGATGGTTTAAATGCTAAATTCGTCGAACAGGATCGCATTCTTTAGTGCTTTAGCCATATGAACAAAAAACTGCCTTTTGAAATCATCGAATAAATATAACTCTGAAATAGAATGGATTTATCTGATTTTGATGTTAACTGCCCATGACTGTACCTAAATACAAATTACCAAATTATGTAATTTCCTATATTCGCCCAACCAGCTTTTCAGTAAAAAAGGCTAAATTTAGAAAATGTAGGCGGGTAAAAGTTTGTTGTCTATAGGGTAAATTGCTAGTAACTGGCCACCCTCCAGTAACTGGCTACCTCATATAACAATGGACTTATAATTAGAATTCATTTTGGAAGAGGGAGAGTGATTGACAAGACACATCGTTTAAGATGAATTCTAATTATAAGCCCATAGAGTTCCTTTTTATATTATGTCCATTTACTAAGAAGGCCAGTTACTAGAAATTTATCCTAGATAGTTTGATTATATTTACTTCTTATTGCAATATTTTTTCATAAATTCCAGTGGGCCTCCGGCACGCGTGCCAGCGTGAGCGCAACTACCGCGACAGCATGTCATGGAAAGCTCGCAACTTCGGCGACTCCCGTCAGTACGCCGAAGCGCAGAAACTACGCACGCCCTCGTGCGAGAAGCTGCAGCAGTTCCACCGATAGGTAGCGCTGTTATCATTACGGTTTTAGTTCAGTTTTTAGACACAGATGGCGCTTTTATGGAAAAAAAATTCGTTCAGAATTCTGAAACAGATGGCGCTGTTATCAATACGGTGTTTTGTTTATAATTTAGACACAGATGGCGTTGTTATCGAAATAATTTTAGTTCAGAATTCTGAATCAGGTGGAGCTGTTATCAATCCGGATTTAGTTCAGACTTTAGACACAGATGGCGGTGTTATCGAAACTGTTTTAGTTTAGAATTCTGAATCAGGTGGCGCTGTTATCAATACGGTTTTAGTTCAGACTTTAGACACAGATGGCGCTGTTATCGAAACAGTTTTAGTTCAGTATTCTTAAACAAGTAGCGCTGTTATCAATACAGTTTTAGTTCAGAATTCTGAAACAGGTGGCACTGTTATCAATATAGTTTTAGTTCAGACTTCTGATATAGGTGGCGCTCTTTCAATGTTGTAGTTATTTTTTGTTTATTACTATTACCCTATTTTCTACGAAAGGTTTAGTCAGTAATTTGAGCGGTAGTAACTGAAATTTTCTTAGTTAAACAATTGTAGTTTTTTTATAATTATAATACAAGATTCCTAGCTATACCACCTTTATATGAAAATACCAAAACTATCTTAAATGAGACCATATTAATAATGACAAAATGTAATATAAAAGCTAACTACTATGACTCTTGGCGCAAAAACGATACCACGTTTTTGAAATTAGAAAAAAAAAATTAGATATCACATTTTTTTCTATTTTTTCAGTCATTGTAAGAAGACATTAATAAATTTACTATTTTTTTTTCATTAATAGTGATACGCTTAAGAATATAAGAAACATATTAGCCAGTTTTTAAATAGTTTACTTAGTAATCGCACGGTTTTTCTAATCTTATAAAACGTGGTATACACACGCACGCCCTTTTGTGAAAAGATTAATCGCACCTATAGATGGCGCTCCAAAACTCATATCGAAGTTATCTGTTTTGTGAGAGTTAAGCTAATTGGGTGGCCCTAGAAGTGAAAATTCCCATCTAAGCATATAGCATATAGGAAGTGTCTTAGTTTCACGGGCCATTTTTCAAAGTTGTTTTGTATATACAGTCGTGGCCAGATAATTAGGAACAAGATTTTTTTCTCCATACAACTGCCTGCAAACAGGGCTTTGCAAATTTGATAATAATTTAAGAAATAATTGACTGTTTTTGTTTATTAATATCAGAACTTATCTATGATTAAATAAGGTATACTGGTACTACGTATTGCAAAGGTCCATAAAATACCTATCTTGAAAAATATGGATGACCCCATAAACACTTCAACCTAATTAAGAACAAAATGTATGAAATCGTTCCTAATTAAGTTGAAGTGTCTATGGCGTCATCCATATTTTTCAAGTTAGGGATTTTTTAGAACTTTGCAATTCGTCCCAGTATACCTTATTTAATCATGGATAAGTTCTGATATTAATAAAGAAAAATGGTCAAATATTTTTTAAATTATTATCAAATTTGCAAGGCCCTGTTTGCAGGCAGTTGTATGATTATCTGGCCACGACTGTACTATCAGCCTCCGTAGCCGAGTTGGTAGTGACCCTGCTTACGAAGATGGAGGTTCTGTGTTCGAATCCCGGCGAGGGCATTATTTGTGTATTTATTTATCACAAATATTTGGTCTTTGGTCATTTCTGTCTATGTATTTAAGTATCTATATGTATGTATATATTATACAGGGTGTCCCAAAGTTATGGGGCATGAAGGGAAAATACCTTAAAAATTGTAGATAGGATAGTTTACTGAAAGAAGGCTTTGTTTTATTTTGAAAATTAAATAAATCAAAAAGAAAATGCTTTTTCTACGCATCAAACCTACTTAAATACGAAAAATCTTTTTTCGTAATTTTATGATGTCATTCGAAAGAATGGATAAAAAATAACAATTTTTCTTAAGAAATATAGTATCTTAAACTAAAAGAATAACCAGACAAGTTTGGTTCATAATTCGAAAAAAATTGTAGTTGGTTCGATTTTCGGGTGAAGCAAGTAATTCTTTGAAAACTTTGAATGCACTATTACTAAATTTTAAAAATAACATTAAGTCTTCTTTCAGCAAAATACACTATCTACGATATTTAAGGTATTCTCCCTTCATGTCCCATAAATTTGGGACGCCCTGCTGTATATATCGTCGCCTGGTACCCACATCACAAGCCTTAATGGAGCTTACCGTGGGACTAGGTTGATTTGTGTAAGATGTCCCAAGATAATTATTTTTGTGAAACCACCCTACGAAACATTTGGCCACGTTGCAAGACAATATTTAAACTGACAATTTGTGCACATTTCTTTATATTCACATTTTACTTGTACCTTGGTCATGCTTTTTTATTTTTATTATTATATTCTTAATAATCCTTGACAGATAGTCAAAAATCCTGACTTAGAATCCTAGGTTCAAGTGTTGTATTCAATAATCGCAGCGACCATATATAACATGGACGAACGCCAGCTCAAAAAATGCTCCCAAAAACAAATTGTTCAATTGTGCCAAGATGGGCAGGGCATAGCGCTTTTCTTAACACCGCGCATATTTCGGCGCAACATCTTTGACTGAATGAATGTTCATAGAATATAGCCAATCAAAACTTTGATGGACCAATCACAACTATTTTTAAATGACGGTTTAAATTTTTATAGGTTGACATTGAAATTCATTACCGTGATGCATTGAAGAGGGGGTGACACTTGTCAACTAAAATTCAGGACCGTTTTTGAAAGGCAATTTAGTATGGCGTGCAGCTTCCATGTTTTATTTGTTCGTAGCCATCTGTAGTTCCAATTTTAGTGAATTATATACCTTACTTTATCGTTTCAAGGTCTACTGTAAGAGCATTTTTGGTTGTATAGTAATGAATTTTAACGAAACTGTTATTTATTTATTATAACTGCATTGTAATGAAATTTATTTAAATTATATTCTTAAGTGTTCACGGTCATTTTATTTAATATCCTATATTTTAACCGGCTTCAGAAAAGGATGAGATTCTCAATTCCACAGTTTTTTGTATCTATGTTAAGTACGCGATAACTCCGAGATTAGTGAACCGATAGTTTTAATCGACCGAGTATAACCCCTAACCCCGAGATGGTTCCGTTGGCACCAGGTCGGGGTCTGATGATGGGATCTTAAAGAAAAAAGTTGAAACCGTTTTTATTTCGAATAGGTAGACGTTTGACCACGATAATACTTGCTGGTAAGAGATGACCAAGGATCGGACAAACGCCCGTCATTTTGAAAACAACCCTGTTCCGTACAATAGAGACTTCATTATCTTATGTTAACATATTTTTTATAATATGACGTTTTTTTTAATAACACTAACACAATAGTACATTACGACACTAGTGCGAATAACATGAAATTGGAGACGAGTGACGATGTTTTAAAACACGACCGATAGGGAGTTATGACGAGTTACGTCGAAAAACTTTTTTCGAAAACAGGTTAATTATCTCTGGAACCTAGCCGAATCCAGGAAATTTTAAATAACATAAAATACTCTAAATTTGCTCAGTAATTTAGCATTGAAATCTTGCAGTTTTCTCGCGAGCACCTAACTAACATTGTACCGAGGAGAAGTTTCATAAGTTGCGAAACTTGCATAGAGAATGTTCTCGGGAATCTCAATTGAACAAATAATTTAATCAAGCTGAGATCGCACTAGATACATGCCTTATGAGTTATATTTACTGTCTTGTTTACTTATTTACGTTTTAAAATAATTATTTATAACACATTTTTACAAGTTCTCATGGAAACATTCTCAATGAGAATTTACTCAATATCCGTATATTTCCGCAATTTTGAGAATGTTCTGCAACTTGTAGGTACATTGCTACACATAACATGTTTTATTTGTTCGTATATAAGAGATAATTTAAACAACATCTAAAATAAAGTATATTTTATTTACTATTCCATCAGTTGTATATTAATCAGATCCGCTAAAAATAATAATCATAAAAATCATTTTCTGTAGATAATAATAAAAACTAAATAAATAAGTAAAATTAAAGGTACAAAATAATTAATCTCTACACAATTGTCCTTACATTTAATATCACTTTTATAATACAATAAAAAATCATAGTTAAACCTATAGTCGCCATAAAACCCGTCCCACGCAGGCATGAGCCTATATATCGGTCAAAGGACGACGGACGCCTATGATTGGTTGTGAATCTACCAATCACAACGCGTTAAAAACTCGCTGGCAAGTCAAATCAGCATCTTTTTTCGAACTGTCAAAACGATCACCACTATGGAATTTTATATGAAATACTCAAAAGTGACGTCACGTTTGAGTACTGTCAAATGACCTACTCTTTTAAGTTCTTTTCAATTTATTAAATTGAAGTTCTGTATAAAAGTTACTGCAATCTACATGTTAGTAATAATTTCTTCGTGTATTATGTCGTGCATAATGTTAAATAATTTATTTTAACTACAGTCATCATCTCTATTACAAGAATAACCAACATTTGTAAGGGTGGAAGTCTAATACGGGCGAATCTTTTAACGGGGGATAGTTTAAGAGATAATAAGTCATCATCATCATCATCATCATATCAGCCGAAAGACGTCCACTGCTGAACATAGGCCTCCCCCAAAGATTGCCACAATGACCGGTCCTGCGCCACCCGCATCCAGCGGACTCCTGCGACCTTCACCAGGTCATCGGTCCACCTTGTGGGGGGCCTACCCACGCTACGCCTTCCGGTACGTGGCCGCCACTCAAGAACCTTCCCGCCCCAACGGCCATCGGTTCTACGCGCAATGTGCCCCGCCCACTGCCACTTCAGTTTAGCGATTCGGAGAGCTATTTCGGTTACTTTGGTTCTGCTGCGGATGGTCTCATTTTTAATCCGATCACGCAGAGAGACTCCTAGCATAGCCCTCTCCATTGCCCTTTGGGTGACTTTGAGCCTTCTTATGAGACCCATTGTAAGCGGCCACGTTTCAGTACCGATAATAAGTACATTTAGATAATTTTAAAATAAAATTTACTTAAAAATAGACAGAATTATTCGTACGAAATCATTCGGCGCGCAACGTTGAGCAACACACTCAAGTTAAACGCTCGTTGACAGCTAATTTCAAAAGCAGATGACATAACTACCATATCAATCTTAACAAATGTTCGTACCTACATTGCTGCTTCGAAAATCTTAAAAAAGAATCGGAGCTACTTACGAATTTCCAATTTGCATGGCCCTCCCAAGTTTTGGGCCTGACGTAAAATGACCCATATCTCGCACTAAAGCCTAAAAAGTACACCATCTGTACTAAAAAAACATAATCGATGATTACACTACTGAATCTCATGCCTGGTTTAATTCATCGCCCGTATTCAATTTACACACGGTATAATGTAAAATGCAATTCTTTACACAAAACACGTTTGGCCCTACTATATCGTCATAACATAATTCACTGTCTTCCAAAGAGGTATCACGCAATTTTCCGGCGGCAAATCGTGTCGGGCTCGGGCGGCAGTCCATGGATCCTCTGTACGTGACGGGCGACATTTCTAAAAAAAAACTTTTGTTACAATTCGTATCGAGCAGTGTTGGGCAAAACGTAATTGAATTACTAATTAATAATTACAATTACTAAAAGTTATTGCAATTATTAAAATTACAGGGAAAAAATATTGTAATTATACCTAAGTTCCAATTACAATTATAAAATGTACATGAAGTAACGTTTACTAATGAATTATTAATTACATTTTGCAATTAATTACCAATTAAATTACAAATTACTTTTGTTGTATAGAATAATTTTGATCCCTTATTTTTTGAATAAAATAAATGGTCGGCGAAACGAAAGCCGGATAGGTATGGGGCATGGCATGCTTGTGTGTTTTATGTAAAAGGCAAAAAGAAGTTTTATTTTATTAAAATTAGGACTTAGATGTGTCGGTCGTAGGCAGGGTGGTGTGTGTGTGTCAGTGTGGTGTTTTAGTCTGTTTTGTAACATTCACAATTTCTTTGGACAGTCAGACATCATTCCTAATTTCCCCGTTAATTTTATGTTGCAATCAGACCAAGTATACACGTATGCTTCTCATTGTTTATAAAAAAAGTTGACTTAAAATAACTTAGTAATTTCAACAAATAAATGTAACTACAGGGTTGGGCGGATTAAGTGTCCTAGTTAAAAAGTGGTATAAAAGTTTAAAAACAAAACAATATTACTAATCTTGGTGTTATTTATATCAGAAACATTCTGTATTTTACCGCAGCAATTGATAAATTTGATAAACTCCCCTTTAACATGTATTATTTTAAGCATTATGTCGTATAAGGAATTTCATCCGGCACGCACTACCTTATCTGCCATGTGATGTCATATTAGGTTATCTAACCCTAGTACAAACTTGAATCTTAGCCTAAACCCGTCTCAATAAAACTCTGCATTGATTTGTATATGGAAATGTTTATAGCATTTCAGTTATCTAAAGATTTAACGTACTTTGCTAGGTAAATATCAGCCTCATAATTTTGGCTATAACTTGGTATTTCTTCTTATCATGTTGTACCCTGATTGATTAACTTTTTGGAATAAATTTATAACTAAAATACCTTCCTTTCTAGTTCTTAATAAAACACTATACCCATAATCAATCTGGCATTTACCAAACTCTTGCAATGAAAATGCATTTTCTTTGAAAAATGACCTTCGTGCCGCCTATTCGACTTTTTGTATTTAACTCTTATATTTTTTAAAGAGAGAGGGCACATATATAAATTATCTGTTTTATAAGGGCCTCACATTTTGTGATTATTTTGCAGTGCGCAAAATATTAACCCGTCTTCAATTTAATAATTTTATCGAAGATTATATAATAAGAGACACATTTTCGTAAAAATTGCCCATGGGTGCTTATTGGTACTTTGCTGACTCAAATCATTTAAAGCTTACCCAATTTCGGCTTGATTTTGGAAGCAGAGGACTCCTTGAAACGATTGATGGTGTGCAGTATTAAAACATACATTGATATTTACTTTTATGGTCAGTTGATAATGTCGCCCGATTTTTAATGCTCGTTGTACCATTATCCAACAACACCGCTTTTTACATTTGTTCTTAAAAATATATACAACTAAATGTTATGAGAATGAGTTTCGGAATCCATGAAGCTGATTAAATCGACGATTTAAAATGACATACAGGGTATGAAAAGCAGTTATATTTCAATAGATAAACGAATGTTTTTCAATAGAACAGTTAATCCGCCCAACCCTGTACAATTACAAATTACATAGTAATTTCAATTACATGTAATTTTAATTACATTCATTTTAATTAACGTAATTGAAATAATAATTATGTAATTTGTAATTAAATTACAAAAAGTAATTAATTGCGCCCAACACTAGTATCGAGTATGCAAGCATTGCACAGTGGCCATCAGATATATTAGTCCACTGCTGGACAAACGGCCTCTCCTTAGCCCATACGTATGTACGCATTTGGAGGTAAATGCCCATAATCGCCACGCTGGACAAGCGGATTGGCGATCGCAGTAGTGAGTTACCTATGATTCATGATGCTGCTGCCCATCATCAATCTTCGATAAATAAATGGTCAGTGACACTTCCCTTAGTCGACTTTTACGACACCCGCTGGAAGAGTTGGGGTGGTGACAAATGTATTCTTGCTGCCGTCACCACGGTGTTATGTACCTGTGTAGGTATCGTACATCGCGCACAGGAGTACCACGGGTGCTGTCGAGCGAAGTGGACCAGTGACACTGGTTTACAGCGGCATGTGAACTGGATTGTCACTACCTGCGTCTGGCGAAGTTGTTGTCGCACAGCGCGCACTGAAAGGAGTATCGCGGGGCGCGGTGTCGAGCTGCGTGGATTCGCATCAGTGTCACTGATTTGAAGCGGGCAGGGCATGCTGTGCACTGGAACATTGAAACTCATGAAACAGTCCAATATGTGAAAGTAAGTAACTATCTCGAATATTATTATACTGTCAGGGTCAATGTCAGGTCAATAACTAAGCTGATTAGCTCAACATAGCTTTTATTGAAACACATATAATTGCTGCAGATAGGAGTTCTTGCGATGGAAGCTGGCACCAATATCGCAAACGTATGGTTTCTCTCCCGGATGGGGACCCTCAAGTTTTTGGTCATGTAATAAGACTGCGCCACACTAGTTGCACACGTATGGATTCTCTCCCGGATGGGGACTCTCTCAAGTATTTGGTCATGTAATAAGATTGCGCTACACTTGTCGCACACATATGGTTTGTCCTCTGAGTGGAGTCTATCAAGTGTAGTGTTACCTGCACAGTCTTTTCGGGCAAGTGTATGGCGACGTGTTGCAGGTACGAGCTCTTGCGATGGAAGCCAGCGCCACACTCGGCGCATACGTATGGTTTCTCCCCCGTGTGGAGTCTCTCGTGAATCTGCAGGTGTTACAACTAGAGATCGGTAAGTTACCTTCGACACAATTAAGCTTGGTATGCTGAATTTAACCCATGTCGAGATCTTGATCCCTATATTATTTGTGCATTTATTTAGGGCATTATTTGTGTATTTATTTATCAAAAATATTTGTTCCTTGGTCAAGGCTGTCTATGTATTTAAGTATCGATATGTATCTATCTATTATATATATCGTCGCTTGGTACCCACATCACAAGCCTTATGCTTAGCTTACCGTGGGATTAGATGGATTAGTGTAAGATGTCCCAAGATATTTATTTATTATTATTTTTTATACAATATATGATATTTTCTATATTTATCCTATACATATAAACTTAATCCACTATATAAAAATAGTTGATAAATAAATAATCAAATCAAGATTGCTTGGCAATTTATTCTATTTGAATTTGTCAATTGGACATATGGCGCGCATGATATGTGCGGTGTTATGAAAAGCATATGTGTCCGCCCACCGCGGCATACGAACAATCGTTCTTCGCGACGTTATTAAATTCTCGTTAGACGTCCATTATTTGGACGTTCATTGGCCGTGTGGTGACGGCAGTAAGAATACATTTGTCACCACCCCAACTCCTCCTGCGGGTGTCGTAAGAGTCGACTAAGGGATTGAAGTGTCACTGACCATTATTTTATAAAAGATTGATGATGGGCAGCAGCGTCATCATAGTGGACACATTACTGCGATCGCCAATCTGCTTGCCCAGCGTGGCGATTATGGGCATTTACCTCCTAACGCATAGTTAATAGGAGAGGCCTACGTCCAGCAGTGGACTAACATAGGCTTATGATGAATGTAGGGTTGCGTAGTAAACTAGGAACCCTTATAGTCTCTCCATGTCCGTCTGTCTGTCCGCAACATAGCACAGTGGCCGTTAGTACTACAAAATTTGCAATTTACAAGTATACATATTAACCACGCCCAAAAAATTGTAAAAAAATTTTCGGGTACCTCCCATATTAGTAAAGTCGGAATGATTTTTTTTATTTTGCTGTAATCTTGTAGTGTGGGGTATCGTTGAATAGGTCTTTTAAAAAGAATACAGTCAATATTTTCGGAGAAAAACGCTCCAGAAGAAAAAAAATGACTCTCTAACTTTTGATCCGTGGGTCCAAAAAATGTGAAAAAAATCGTGAATTGAAAGTGGGCTTTAGGTACTTTAAAAGATTATAAAACTATTTCGAACATAATCGGACCAGCCTATTTAAAAATATCAGTTATTTTTTGATAACTATGGAACCCTACACTGACTATGGTCCGACATGCTGTTAGGCGGTTCATGATTGCAGTTGTCTTAAAAATCGGATGTTATGAGGATATAATAATAAAACCTTTATTTTTCACTAATTAGCTATTAAATGGACACACTTTTTTCATTACTTCTTTCTCTAATGACTGTTCTTAGAGAAAATTTGTTCTTTAAGTAAAAATAAAATATATATTCGTATTCAGCGACTTCGAAATCATAAGAAAAAAGTGGAACTACTTATGTTTTAGTCTACCATTCCATTTGAAGGGTTGTATTGAAAAGGATGTTCCAAAAATAACGCAAGATTTGAAATCGATGAAAAATACTTTTTTTATTGTTTGACTTTCTTATTTCTTGATTTAATCATAAAGTGCAAGGAATAGGGCTTAGTATGGTAAAGCATGCTGAGAAATTACTTCAAAGGCTTTGCTGTAACATAGCACTGCTTTGTTAAAAATGTCTATAAAATTTGCATAAATATGGGTGAATTCGTTGGTGCAGTGTGAAATCCCCTCCTTCAAACAATGGGCGATCGAAAGCTTGCTGACATAGATCTTTGACTATAAATAACCCCATAAAAAATAAATAATTATGTTAAATCGCAATATTTGGGATTCACTGAAATGAACGAAAAACGGTCGAAACCGTTTTTCGTCAAGGAGACCAGGGCTGCTGCGCGATTTGCAATTATAATACTTAATCCTATTCTGTGTACTATGTGTGTCAGGAAAAAAAAAATAATTGGGCGAAAAAAGTATGCTTTTTCATTACATTTAAATCTTGTGTTATTTTCGGGACACCCCATACAGGGTGTTCCACGAGCCACTGAAAACCTTGAATCACCCCGATCAAGGTTTTCAGTGGCTTGTGGAACCGTTCAAGGTTTTCAGTGGCTCGTGGAACACCCTGTATGGGGTGTCCCGAAAATAACGGTAGGTTAAACTGAATAACTTTTACTATGGAGCTAACCCAGAAATCTCAAAAAAAAAATTGCCTTTTTCATATAAAATGTCGTGATCAATCGGTCAAAATGTATGAAAAAGACAATTTTTTATTTTTAGATTTCGTGATTGGCCCCATATTAAAAGTTGTTCAGTATAGCCTACTAAATCACCCCCTTCAAGGTTTTCAGTGGCTCGTGGAACACCCTGCATGAGCTCGCCTATTTTACCTTGACTTGTTCAGCGTTGGACGCACGGTAGTCGCAGTAGGAACACTTGTCAGTTTTCTCATAGCCGTGCTTCGCCCGACAATGCATGAGCAGCAGCCGACGGGTTATGAACTTCTTTCCGCAGTGCTGGAAACGTTACAATACAATACAAAAAACCAGTGCCGTAACTATACCATCTGGGGCCTGTGGCAAATTATTTCAGTAAAAATTGTCACATTGTACTCAGTTTAATTTTAAATTTAAATTCACTGCCACTTGGGCCGGGGCCCTCTTGGGTCCTCTTGGGCATTTTGCCAGCCCTGCTACCCTATTGTTACGCCACTGCAAAAAACATTATTGCATACTGCACAAGGAAAAAAAACGGCCATGTGCGAGTTACCTTTGCGTGGATTTTAGAACGAAATATTGATAGGGTAAATGCATAAAATCTTGTTAGAATCCGTAGCCTAGTTGGTAGTGACCCTGCCTATGAAGCTGCAGGTATTATTTGTGTATTTATTTATCACAAATATTTGTTCCTTGGTCATGGCTGTCTATGTATTTAAGTATCTATATGTATCTATCTATTGTATATATCGTCGCCTGGTACCCACATCACAAGCCTTAATTGAGCTTACCGTGGGACTAGGTTGATTTATTTTGTGTAAGATGTCCCAAGATTTTTATTTATTTATAAAGCTCATATTAAGGTTATGATACAATAGTGGCTTACGAGGTTGCTACGGTTAGTGACAGTTTATAGTATAGTGAGTTTTCGCTGTCAGTCGTTGAAGTATAAAAACCGGCCACATGTGAGTCGGACTTATGCACAAAAGACTAAGAAATCATTGAATCAAATCACAATTTTGTATGAGAGCAGCCTTACATATCTATTTTATTCTATTTTAGTATTTGTTGTTTTAGCAGCAACAGAAATACAGCATCTGTGAACAGTCTATAACGGTTCACGAGATACAGCATACTGACCAACCAACAGACTGAGGAACCTTAGTATATAGGTTCCCATTTTACCCTTTGGGTATGGAACTGTAAAAAGTGATTTTATATCTGATGAATAATATCCCTATTAAGGCACTGGTCTCACCGCGAGCTACTAAGCTATGAACTATGGGCTATAAACACGAACAAAAGATACACACTCCTGTGTAAATATAAAGAGCATATAGCAATATAAAGAGGCATACCTCACAAACCACATCAAATCCTGTATGTATCTTATAATGATTTCTTATTGATAATTTAGATGTTAAGATCTTATGGCAATATTCACATTCTATTTCTTCCTTCACTTTTTCTCCATTCATCTCTTTTCTTTTACCTCTCTTCTTTTTTACTTCTTTTTTAACTTTTTCTAAAATAATTTCTTTGTTTTCTGTATCCTCTTGTACTTTATTTTCTATATTTTTTCCATCTATATCTGTGCATTCAGATTTAGTATCTAAATCTGTGCATTGTAGTGTATTTAATGTAATATTGTCATCATAGTCTTTGAAGTCATCGTCAATATATTCTGAAATGTCTATAGATATGGCATCCGGTTTGCTAAATTCTTGTTTTATGTTGTAAGTGTTGTCATTAAGTTTGTTTCGTAGTGTGATTTGTGCAAGCTCACATTTCTTACGGAATTTCATTGTTTCGTTTATGAATGATATGCAACTGTTGCACACTTCTTGTGGTAAACAATCATTGAGCTCAACCTGAAAAATAAATAAATTCATACAACTGTTTTTTGTTTGTAGTTACTAAGATAACATAAAGAAATAATTACAATTATATACTACATTGTAACAACTGTGCACAGCACAGCAGTAAGAGAAATGAAAAAATCAAAAGATTTATAACAGGGCATGGCTTCGGTATTTAAAATAAAAGCTATACTACAATTTAAATTGTGGCGAAAGTATGTAAAAGTAAGATCAGAGTACTTATGTTTAGTGTCTTTCAGTCAAAACAGCGGAGTGCTAGGGGAAAGACGTGAAACTGCTGGTGCGTGAAGCGTTACTAAGGAGCGGGTATTGACTGCGTATTTTTATCAATTTGTTTACCAATTAAGTAAAATAGAATATTTTTCAAGTTAAGTTTATTTGAAGATGTAGTTTAATAAACTAAAACTATTTTATAGTTATTATTCTACGACTATTATGTACGACGCAAGTATGCCTATAGTTCGTTTTTTTAGCATTAGAGAAAACGTAATTTAAATTATTATTGATCTATTGTAACTTACTTTAACTCCTGTAGCAGTTAATATAACATTTGTATAATGCTCACTATGCTCTGCCTGCAAAAATATAGGGCTCAAAGACGCGGTGCTAAGACATGTCCTACAGCAGTTCCAGGAACTCATATTAAGTTTCTATAACTGAAAAGGGCCCCAAAAACTTTATACAAAACCGTTTTAAGTAATCACAAAGTTCTAATTGGAATGTGTGAGCAAAATAAAGGCAAAAATAACATTCATGGGAAAGTAGCGAAGCAATTACGCTAGTTTCTTTTGTTTTTATTTCATTGCGTTTGACAGCTGTACTCATTTACCAATGAGGATTTAGGTTGTAAATTAAACGTGTTCCCATTGGACTAAATTTGAGGCGTTTTTATAAAGCTTAACTCCTTTTGATTGCTGGATAGATGAGATGGAGAGTGTGAAACCGGCTTATCTGCACACAAGCGCCATCTCTTGTCGAGTCTAAATGAAATGGTACCAGTTACGCGTCATAGATGGCGTTAGGAAAATGAGTAGTATTTACTCCACTAGATGGCTCTGCTCTATTTACAAGTCATGTTAAACCCCAGAGGCTCTTTCAAAATTTCAATGTACTACGTAACTTACGTACTAAAATGGCAGCACTGGTCCCACCGCGAGCGAGTAAGCTTTACAAACGACCAAAAGATACTCCTGTGTATATCTATTAGCTAGTGTTGGTAAATACTAGAGTTCTGTAAGTCCCATTTTAGGGCTCATCTCATTTTTATGGGACTATCGAGTTTAAAAGACTATTGAGTCTTTTAAGTCGCGGGTCGAGTCCTTCTTTTAGGCTTACTGAGTCGTGCATATAAAGGTCAAGTTCTAATATGAAGACTCATTTTTTTAATGTCAGTCCAAAAATATCCATATAAAAAAATGTTCAAGGTTCATAATAAGCATATAAATACAAATAAGAAGCTTATTTTTGTTCAATCTTTATTTAAATTCAATATAATAAAAACCCTAGATGGTTTTTATCATGATGATGTATTGATTTCTTATTTAAGCTATATTATACGTATAGAAAAACCTTAATTTCTTAACACAAATCTAGCGAGTCTTCTTGAAGGACTCGAATCTCTGTAACATTGTAAAATAACTCAAGTTTTAACTATATGACAGTAGTCCTTAAAACTGAGTCTAGTCTTAGAATGAAGAACTCAAACGACTCGAGTCTTTACCAATACTATGTATAGCTCGCAGCCCAGTGACTAACTTTAAGGGTACGGCTCCACTGACGCGGAGCGGAGCTGTGTAAAATCATCATCATCAGCCTATGATAGTCCACTGCTGAACGTAGACCTCTCCTATTATCTATGCGTATAGACGCATTAGGAGGTAAATGCATGGGCCACGCTGGGCAAGCGGATTGGCGATCACAGTAATGTGTCCCCTATGACGACGCTGCTGCCCATCATCAATCTTTTATCAAATTATGGTCACTGACACTTCAACCCCTTAGTCGACTCTTACGACACCCGCAGGAAGAGTTGGGGTGGTCACAAATGTATTCTTATTGCCGTCACCACACGGCAATAATAAGAATGTGTAAAATTACATTCTTCAAATTCAAAATTCGAAACACTGTGATGCGGTCTCATTGGCCGAGCTCCCACAGCTCCGCTCCGCTTCGCGTCAGTGGAGACGCACCCTAAACATTGCCGTGTCTCTTATATTTACACGAGAGCGATTATATTTTGTTCGTTTTAATGCTTAAGATGGATGAAGTCTTTTAATTCGATCATTGCTTCCTATGATGAGAGTAATAAATAAAACAACACAGTACATTACAAAATGCTATTTAATAAAAATTACACATTATAAACATTATATATGTACTGATCCATAAAAATAACTATTCAAATATACCTCAATAATATACAAGAAATATAAATACGCTAAATTAGATGCCGGTTCCAGTTAAATTAAAAATTATAGAAATGTAATTGTCATCTTTCCGCCATGCGGTTTTAACTTCGGCAAAGAAAATATATTGTGTCCTATTTCTATATTAAATAATATGGCTTTACAATAGTTAAAACGATTCCTAATTTGGCGAAATAGCGAAGTTTGATCGATTTTTACACTTATCATGACAGAGTAAAGAACCACGAACTAGTAGCCAGACAGGAACTTTCCCATTCTAAAGGTCTTCGTACATTATAATATAACAACTCCACGCCAACGCGGCAACTCTACTCACACTTTCGATGACTAGTAGTCACCCAATGGTCACTAATGGACAGCGCGGCGTGAACGAGTGGGCAATGCAAATGCTCGATACACGTCAGTCGTAAACGCATAGTCACCCCGTGGACAAAACGTGTGGTCAATGTGTAAACGTGTCGGGGTTGACCTTTAGTGTACGCGTAGACTACTCGTACACTACTTTAATATTATTTTTTGAAATTAAACCTAGAACATATGAGATAGGGTTTTAATTTCAATATTTGGCATAGAGCCCAGTCGCCGTTAAGTTGTTATAGGCTGGTTCCTGTGTCACGCGGACCGCCCGCGCGGATTTCTCCGTACGTTTCAGACTGGCGCAGTCTGAAATGCGCCATTTATTCAATACAACCAGCCATAAAGTGCGAAGACCTTTACGATCCCGGCTGGGCACTGGGTGTTAACTCTATCCCCAGCAGGTTTTTTTTATTAAGTATGAGAAAGGTCATTTATCTATTGTCGCAATGTCAAACTACACGGTCAAGCGTATGTGGAAAATGACATTTAACATAGTAAAAAAATCATATGATAAAAAAATGTGCCACTGCCATAAATTAGTCGTCACATATATCGTTAACGCCTTGAGCGCTCAAAACTATCTGAACACGGCTCTATCGTGATGGCAATAAAGGCGAGTTCAGATATTTTTGAACCCTCCGGACGCTATATATCTGATGATATCTGTACCATGATGAAGTATAAAAGTCGATCAAAGAATCGAACGAGCAAATTACTGATATGCCACTTCCGACTGTTTAATAGGTAAAAGTTAATGGTGGTAGCAAGAAGTATTGATTGTACAGTAACCTCCATAAGTATCCGTACACTTTGGAACTACTATTACTAGAGGAAAAGAATATAGGCGTCAACGTATATGTAGGCGATCGTAATAGTCAAACTATACAACAATTATACAGAGTGTTTTTTCCTGTTAAATTTAAGGAAAGTTTATTTAGATCAAATATAATTAATTTCTTTAAAAAACTAGTGCCTGAACTTTAACTATTATTGAGTTATTAAAAAACAGGTTTAATGACTGAACAAGTGTATTGTAAATCTTTATTGCAGCCTAATGTTACTTATTTTGACATGTGCCGTCAGTCGCCTGTCATTGTCAAGCGCTAATTAAAGATTAATTTTGATGTATATTTCTTCTTACTGAACTTTTCTTAGAAACTTAATTACTATTAAAATTTACTATCAAATAATGCTCACAGTTAGACCAAAAATTGCGTTTCATTTCTCGATTTCAATAAAGACCTGCAGATAGTAACACACTGTATAATAGTATGTTCGGATATTCTTAAGCTCCTCCAATGTATTTGATGGCGCCAGTACAAAGTACTGCGGCCATCTTTTCACAATATTCCTTTTTCATACAATCAATACTGCTTATTACCCGTAAATCAAGTAAGTAGCTAAACTAAAAACAACCTAAGACAATGGCGCCTCTAGCCAAAGCAGTCGTACAATCACCACTGGCGCGCCATCTAGCGGCGAGCGGCGAACCGCAGGCAAAGCCACATTGCAAACATGTTCAACGTTGTGACAGAGTATGAAAGTATGAATATGAGTATTAGTTTATTAATAATAACATATTTACAATTTGGCTGAGGTTTCTTACATTTAGTTTCTCAAAGTTAAAATGGGATAATACGAAATATTATTAAATTTCGTTTTAACCTTACTTTATGAAACAATTTTATGACCGATTTATTTCTCCACTCTTTGAGATTATGTTTATTTTAGACAGTCATATGGCCACCTCTAAATGCGAAATTACATCCTCAGCCAACTAAATTAAATATTAAATAAATGCATTTACTTAAAATAAGTCGATACGGTATTTTACATAAAAACATGTGTATACGTATAAAAGATAAGGCCAAAAATGTTCAAACATATTGTGAAAAAAAAACTAGTGACTAAAAATTAAATGAAGTCAATAAATAGAACCGACGCAGTATACCGATTTCGGCGGACATTGATAAACATACTGTTATTTTCTTTTGGTGTGTGTTATTTATTATCGATAATTGAAAAAACATGCACAGTCAAGTGTAATCGAAAACACACAAGTCTATTAAATGTACAAAATCAGTTATAAATATACCTACTCAAAAGCAAGCAGTACTACTGGTCAGGTGTAATTTCTCTACGAAAATGCTTTCAATACAATCGATGTTAAAAAAGAAGTAGTAACTTTTTTGAAAATCTGTTTTATCTCAGTATGATTGCAGCATTTTGTAAGAAAAACTACACATGAAACATTGCTTTCGAGATTATTACATTTTAGGTCATAAAATGAAATTTGAAGACAATAATAATCATCAACATTCAATCGTAAATTGTACTAAATCAAAAATATCACACGTATTTAGACAATATATGGCATAATAATTAATAATACAATTGTGACTGGTTTATGACAACATTGACTATACCTATTATCTTAGGAATGACAGACCCTGACTGAATAAGTTTAACATAATATGACAACATAGAATATATTATGTTAGACTTTATTTATCTCATAGGTTGTGTGAATACTACGAACAAATAAAACATGGAAGCCGCATGCTATACTAAATTGCCTTTCAAAAACGGTCCTGAACTTTAGTTGACAAGTGTCACCCCCTGTTCAATGCATCACGGCAATGAATTAGAATGTCAACCTATAAAAACTTAAACCGCCATTTATAAATACATAGTTGTGATTGGTCCATCAAAGTTTTGATTGGCGATATTCAATAAACATTTGTCAAAGATGTTGCGCCGAAATATGCGCGGTGTCACGAAAAGCACTATGTCCTGCCCATCTTGGCACAATTGAACAATTGGTTTTGGGGGCATTTTTGAGCTGGCGTTAGGCGTCCATGTTTTATATGGTCGCAGTGTGAATAGCAGTATGTGTACACGGTATCAAAATTATTTTCGTCGTGGGCGTTAACGCTTGAATCCCTCATTACGCTCTGGATTCCACTTAAGAATCACTCACTACGTTCAGGGTTCTATAGTGGAATCCATCGCTTCATTCGGACTTCAATGAACGCTCTCGCCGAAAATATGAATGCGTAACACACTTCTTTGTTTCCTCGTTTCAATGTACTAAAAAACGCTTTCCGTATGCAAAATAAATATATTAAGCGTAGAAATAAAGACGATATGATTTATTATCGAAAATCGTACGCATCGCGAACTGCTACAATAGTTATAAACATCAATTTATTTTTTTATTAATTTTATTATCATACATTTTATATTTTCTACGTATACTTGGGTCAGCTTAGCTTCGTCGTGTTTCTCGTGTTTGTCGATAGACACACGTAAAGCAAGGCGACGTATCTTTAAATTTAACCTTTAAGGCTGGACCACACCGGATGCGTGTGGGTTGTAGCGCCGGTAATGTCATAGTAGATGGCACACCGCTGGCACGTCACGTGCACGTGCACGCTAATATAACTTGTACATACGTCACAACGCGCACAGCCTTTAACCACCATGTATTTTTACCGCCGCCAATACAAAATCACATCTCGCAGATCAGAGCTTGTATTTGAATGTGACTAATTTTTACATTATAAAAACTAAATCAGAGACCGTGAACTACGAACGAAGTGTCGCCTCCCTGTCACACTTACCTATGAATTCACGAGTGCGAGAGGGAGGCAACTCTTCGCTCTTCGCAAGAGGGCCTGAGACTTTTGTCTTATTTATCTGACTGGCAGGGTGAGAATGTTGATTGTCTACAGGTGAATCAACTTTTTTCTGAAGCTTTTTTCAAAAGCATGATTGCACAGTTTAAGTAACATATTTTGCATAAAACCAGGGTGACTCAAGTGACCGTAACCATGGCGATAAAAGACAGAAAAGTGAATATCTGAACGTTTCAACAGCCTAATTTTGGTGGCATAATTTTTGCCGATGTTTCTATTCGTTACAATGTGCCACTTTGTCATTTGAAGGAGACACGGTATCTTATACAATTGACGAACTATAACATTGAGACGTTTAGAAACTTCGGCAAAAATGATGCCACCAAAATTAGGCGGTTGAAACGCTCAGATATTCACCAAAAAAAGTTGATTCACCCATGAAATAAAAAAATTGAAAAATCCGTATAATCCTTCGTCTGGCTAGCTCCTGCTGAGGGAATGCCTATTTGGATTTTAATTAACTGACAGAAAGTTGAACTTTCAGCAACTTCAATGAAATGAATTGAAGGGTTAACCAAACATTTATAGTTCGTCATACATGTCAATTCTGACAATGTTAAGTCATATTTGTAAGTGGTAGAATTATAGGGGTGAATCAACTTTTGTCTGTTATTGCCATGGTTAAGGTCACCTGGGTCACGCTGTTTTATGCAAACGATACTTAAATTATGCAAACATGCATGTAGTGCATGTTTGTAGGTGGCCCATTAAGGAACGGGCTTTACAACATCAGAAAAATGCATGTTTGCATAGTTTAAGTACCATAATTTTGCATAAAACTAGCGTGACTCAGGCGACCGTAACCATGGCAACAACATACAGAAAAAAGTTGATTCACTCATAGACAAGCAAGCCTAAGATGCGTGTCTCATATAATAGGCGGTCAAATAATCGTAATTATTTCAATATTTGTCAAAAAAAGAAAAAAAAATTAAGAGGCAAGTAAAAGTGCTCATACAGGCAGAAGCCTGTACATCGGTCAGAGAACACATGTGATTGCTTCATTCAAAATCAATTGATTTGAACTACCAATCACAACACCTTTAATATCTCTACATAATGTACAGCAAAGTCCCGCGGTCTATCGCTATGCTCATCTTTAAAACTACGCAAGAGATTTTTATGCGTTTTAAGAAGAGCGATTGAAGAGGATATCTTTAGTTTCAGTATTATACACGTGCGAAGCCGTGGCGGGTCGCTAGTAATAAAATAAAGATGATACGTATATTCAAATTAATTTAGTTACTCTTACAACATTACCGTAAAAACACATACGAAACATTTTTACACCTCTCCAAATAAATTTGTAAAATGATATCAAAATATTAATAAAATGAATAATAATTTAATGAAAAATGGCACTAATCAATTCCGTAATATAACGTAAAAAGAAGAAAAATATATGATTTATATCTACACATTAAATACGAATTTTATAATATTGGAAAGATTTCGGGATTATTTCTTATTTCGAGTATTGCCAAATTTGACATAAATTTGACAGTATAATGAGCTATCGAATTTGGATATTTTGGATAGCGGATGTCAGGAACCCTTTCAATACTAAGGGCATCTTAAAACGTCGATAGTTCTAAGGCGAACTATAAGCTATACGGTTACGTCAAAATAACTTAAGTACTCGTAAGGTTTAAATTACTCGTATCATACAACTGCAATTGGAATGCGTCACACGCGCTTTGCCTTTTTCTTGTCAATAATTGCCATTGTTGCATTACTCTGGTACCCAAGATAGTTACTTTGACAGAACACTTGATGACCACTTTAGTGGCTGCTGGCGTGATACGCATGACAACACACGACCACTTTAGTGGTTCTTGGCGTTTAAAGGGTTAAATAAAAAAACTTTCTAAATTTTCCAGTAATATCCAAATCGAATAGCGCAAGGGAACCACATCGAAAAAGGTCTAGTCTTACCTACGCACCGAACACTACATGTTATATACATTGACCTGTATTACTCCTTAACAGCTAAGTTATTTTATGATCAAAATATTTGGGGTTTAATTATTTGTTCAAAGTTTCAATTAGATCTGTCCAAACTACTCGATATTTCTCAATTTTTGTGAACTATATGAAAATGCAAAAAAAATATGCAGGGTGGAAATAGTTAGGTCTTTGAAGACAGCAATATGATCACGCTATGCTGTAGCATTCTGAAAAATCGTACATGAATCGAAGAAAACTCTTACAACATTTAATAGAAAAAACATTGCACAATGTTATCTGAGAAATGGGCATTTTCACTTCTAGGGACACCCAATTAGCTTAACTCTCACAAAAAAGTTAACTTCGATGTCAGTATCGTAACGACTTTTTCACTATTATACTAATTGAAATTACAGTAACGCAAAAAATTAACAGTCTTTGGACAGACCTTCACATTCATAAAATCAACATGACATTTTAAAGGTACAATTAACTGCAATAATTCATAGCTTACTCTTGAATGAAATATAAGTCATTAATTTTCGCAGATAAGTATTGAGTACCCATTGGATCCCTTAGGCCCTATAACCATGACAAAATTCAAAGTAGTTAGAAATTTAATAATATACAGGGCGTCTCATGACTATGGGACATGAAGGGTTAACGTACTTTACCTTAAATATTCTAGAGAGGATATTTTCCTGAATGAAGACTTTGTTATTTTTAAAGGCAAATAAAACTGCATTAGAAAAATGCATGTTTGTGAAAAAATAACTTTCTTTAAAAAAATTACTTTCTTAAAATTAATTACTTGCTTCATCCGGAAATCGAACCAACTATAATGTTTTCGAATTTTGAAACAATCATTTTTGGTTATTCTTTTAGTTTTAGACACATTTCTTAAGAAAAATTGTTATTTTTTATCCCTTCTTTCGAATGACATCATAAAATTACGAAAAAAATTCGTATTAAAGTAGGTTCGATGTCTAGAAAAAGCTACATGAGTTGAAAATTTTTCGAACGCAGCATTATATAATTTTCAAAATAAAATAGTCTTCTTTCAGCGAAATAACCTATCCACGATAATGAAGGTACTTTCCCTTAATGTCCCATAATCTTTGACACCCGGTATAGCTTGACAGTTAATGAGTGGCACAAGGTTCCAATCAGTTTATTGTACATCATTTGTTAATCTTCAGTGATAATCTGATAATTAAAATAAATGTACGTTTTTTTAGCAATAGAAAGACACGTTAATCGATTAATAGCTTTATTAATATTATTGCAAACGACATCGCAATTTTTTCAGACCTTTCTTCATAATCAGAACCCGGAAAATCTATAGCACAAAAAACCGGCCAAGTGCGAGTCGGACTCGCGCGCGAAGGGTTCCGTACCATTATCAATTTATTATTAAAAAAATACAGTTAAATCAACCTATCTCAAAAACTATAGGAGATAATTTAATCAAACCAAAAATCGTTGATAGTGTTTATTATTGTACATAACATATATTTTTTTTTGAATTTTATATCGCGTAGTTTAAGAAATAGAGGGAGGGGGGGACACATTTTTCAGACTTTGAGAGCTGATTTCTCGGAAACGATTTACTTAAATAAAAATAAAATGTATAAAACTTCATATCATTTTCAAAGACCTTTCTATTAATACCCCACACGCTCATATACAACTAAAAAAAAATTTATATCCCTCAGTTACATGTATGGAGGGCCCCCACCCCAATGGTTTTTTTTACAATTTAGTATCATAATCCTGTAGCGGTTCATACAACACATATCCTAACCAAATTTCGTTACTGTAGCATTTATAGTTTCCGAGTAAATCGGCTGTGACAGACGGACAGACGGACAGACGGACATGACGAATCTATAAGGGTTCCGTTTTTGCCATTTTGGCTACGGAACCCTAAAAAAGACTATCGCAATCAAACTAGAGTGAGAAACATTTCTTTATCGATATCGAGTAAGTTTATATATCAACCACGTCCGTTTTAAACCGTTTTAAGATACAAATAATAATTATCTACAGAGACAACTAATATTTTATCGCTGTCATACGCAATTAAATGACAAAAATGACATTCAATGTTTTATGGTATTAATTTTCTATCTTTATGGTATTTATCGCTATGATTTTTAGACAAAACTTACTCGATATCGATAAAAAATGGTTCTCACCCTAGTTTGATTGTGTCAGTGTGTTCTTTTCTATGGATTTTCCAGGCTCTGATCATAATACAGGATGTAATATTATTTTTTAAGTGTTGGGCATTTTGCGACCAGCTCGTTACAACAAAAAAAAAATCTTCTACTTTTTCTTAATCAGAATACGATCCGAGGCCTTAACGGTTTACCACTATTTTATTCCCACCCTGTATAAACAAAATGCATAGAAAAGTTTGGCAATAATATTGAATCAAAGTTATTAGGGCGTTTTAAAAAAAAAAAACCCGAAAACATGATTCTTTAAGATGTGATTTAATTTAATTTTCTAAAACTAAAAAACTATGGAGAATAGGCTACTTGACTCATATCAAATTTAGTGCAAAAAATTATTATTTTCTGTAGTTTTTATTGAAAAGATCAATATTTTTCGATTACGGTGTATTAAAAGTGTTTGATGGGTACATATTTTTTATTGAAAAATTTGTTTTATTTTTTTTAATTTCGTACTCTGAAAACGGTGTCGGCCATGATGTGACGTCATAGGATCTTAAACTAATTTCATGTCGAATATTATACGAGTGAAGTTCGCCATGGACATATAGGCATGTAGCTTTGCTGTGACATTAACATAACATAAGTGACATGTCAAATGATTATTTTCGGTTTGAGTGACGTCACACCATAGATAATCTAAGCATTAACATGGCTAGTATCGTTTTCGCGCGGTAACAAAAGTTTAAATTTTAAGTTATAATTTTGTGGTTTTCTAGGTCGTGAAAAAATATATTTATATTTATTTTCCGTTAATCTGATATTGATTAATAATATACGACAAACTTTAAAAATGGGTCAAGTAGCCTATTTTTTCGTACAAAATTTGAGTTTCCGTTACGTGACTCTCGTAGTAAGGTCAAACAAAAAACGTGACGTAATGGATTTTTCTGCCCTCCGGCCGGCAAACAGCACGTTGCCGACCGCTGCGCTTAACTAAGTTGCGCCTGCCGGCTCCGTCGTAAAAAAAAATAGTATACAGATACACACCTCGACCGTTAAATGGGAAAGCCTCGGATCACATGTTTGTTACAATTACACGTCATCCCAGACATTTCCCACTTAAGCGGCTTTGGCATGTAATCTACTATTATTTGGGATTTTATTTTATATTATCTAGATCAAATCAGCACGTACAGATCTAGGAGAATCAAGTTTTCGGGATATTTTTTGGAAAACGCCAATGGGCGTTAAAGGTTGATGAACCTTATTTGTAATAATATTTTCTACGATTATCGCGAGGATTACTCATGAAATAAAACTATGATAAACTAATAAACTTGCCCGCAGACCACGAACCCTGTAAAGTGTTCGAAACGTCAGAATAAAGCTAAAGTTAATTAATATACGCGAGTTTATCCGTTTTCATAGTTTTATTTCTTGTTTCTAATGTTAAAAAAACGTAAATATAAATAAATACACATGTAGAACGTTGCTATTCGGAGATATTGACTAATAATAAAACGTTATTGCCATACGATAGTTACGTACCGCGCGGCGGCGAGTCCTAATTATATTTGGCTGTGTTTAGAGCACGGTGCTAGAACAAAAGAAAACGAAATTGAGTAATAGTACATTACTGCAGACGCCAGGAAAGATGGGCTTACCGGCTGAGTAGATATGGACAGTGATACGAAGCCGGTAAGCCCATTTCACGGCGAGGCATGTATAGTGCTTTTCTCAAACATATGCAATGAAATAAAAAATACGACAATCAAACAAACAGTATTTAGCTGTTTAGCCTTTTCATGAAAACCGACGCCATGTTTTAAAAAATATTACTTACCGGCCTAGGCCGTTAAATTTGTATGAAAATCCTTTACTATTATCTCGAGGTCATCCGCCTGCAACGTCATACTTTAAAGCCTATTATGACGAACATAATGACAACATTTCATTGCATGTTTGAGAAAATGTTCATTAAAATGTATAGATAACTCCATACCACATACATCATCAGCCTGTAACAGTCCACTGCTGGACGTAGGCCTCTCCTATTAACTATGCGTAGAGACGCAATTAGGAGGTAAATGCCCATAATCGCCACGCTGGGCAAGCGAATTGGCGATCGCAGTAATGATGACGCTGCTGCCCGTCAACAATCTTCGGTCGAAGAATGATCAGTGACACTTCAATCCTTTGATCGGCTTTTACGACACCTATGGGTAGAGTTGCGGTGGTGACAAATGTATTCCTACTGCCGTCACCACACGGCCAACTCCATACCAATTGCTTGTCAATGTGTTTACATAATTATGAAAACGCACCAGTCGGTATGCAATTTGTTTTTCTATTGCGATATTTATATTTTTTTCGATGATTTGATTTCGGCGGCCTCTGTCGGCCTCCACATACCGTTATATGAACAGCACGGGCCGGTCCTGGGCCCGCTCGGAGCCGCTGGAGTGCGAGTGCGAGCGGCGGCCTCTGTCGGCCTCCACATACCGTTATATGAACAGCACGGGCCGGTCCTGGGCCCGCTCGGAGCCGCTGGAGTGCGAGTGCGAGCGGCGGCCTCTGTCGGCCTCCACATACCGTTATATGAACAGCACGGGCCGGTCCTGGGCCCGCTCGGAGCCGCTGGAGTGCGAGTGCGAGCGGCGGCCTCTGTCGGCCTCCACATACCGTTATATGAACAGCACGGGCCGGTCCTGGGCCCGCTCGGAGCCGCTGGAGTGCGAGTGCGAGCGGCGGCCTCTGTCGGCCTCCACATACCGTTATATGAACAGCACGGGCCGGTCCTGGGCCCGCTCGGAGCCGCTGGAGTGCGAGTGCGAGCGGCGGCCTCTGTCGGCCTCCACATACCGTTATATGAACAGCACGGGCCGGTCCTGGGCCCGCTCGGAGCCGCTGGAGTGCGAGTGCGAGCGGCGGCCTCTGTCGGCCTCCACATACCGTTATATGAACAGCACGGGCCGGTCCTGGGCCCGCTCGGAGCCGCTGGAGTGCGAGTGCGAGCGGCGGCCTCTGTCGGCCTCCACATACCGTTATATGAACAGCACGGGCCGGTCCTGGGCCCGCTCGGAGCCGCTGGAGTGCGAGTGCGAGCGGCGGCCTCTGTCGGCCTCCACATACCGTTATATGAACAGCACGGGCCGGTCCTGGGCCCGCTCGGAGCCGCTGGAGTGCGAGTGCGAGCGGCGGCCTCCTCCCCCCCCTCCATCGGCCGCGACGGAGGCCCCGGAACCGGAAGACGCTGATTTAGCCTCGTTTTCTCGTGTGCCTAAAAAGTATAAAAAAAATTATGACAGAAAATACATTTTTCTGCATCAAAACTGTTCTTCTAAACCCCTTAATTTTGGAAAATGAGATAAGTGTTAATTTGAATCGAAGAATAGACTATAGAGGAACAACTTCTGCTGTCGTGTATAGCCATCGATGGCTGTCAAAAAGTTAAATATCTTATAGCTTAATTTTTTTGTAACATAGGTATTTTTTATATGATTTGTACTTAGAATCGTGAGCTCTTTCTCTCTAGAAAAAAAATTACGAACATTTACATAAATTTTTCGTAGTACCTAGTCGTACTTTCCATTCCGTTATGTTAACGGAATTAAAAAAAAACCTTACGACAAAACATTTCTCTTGTCAGGATCGAAAGACTTCGCGAATCTGATTGGAAATCATATTAAAAATTTCAATTAAAAACAAAAGTGGGAGGAGGGGGGACAACTTTGAAAAAATGACCCATATACATATTAGTCATGCCGATAAAGTGGTACAATAAAATATCAAAAAAAGTTTAGGGTAAAGTGGGGTAGATTTTTAAAATTCTTTTGAGTGGGGTTTCGTTGAAAAGTTTTAGGTACAATAATTAAGGTAAGTGTACGAGTGTGGTAAGGTAAGTGTACCAGTGTGGTAAGTGTACCAGAGTGGTAAGTGTATCAGTGTGGTAAGGTAAGTGTAAGTACCAGTTTGTTAGGGTAGTGTATCAGTGTGGTAACGTAAGTGTACCAGTGTGGTAACGTAAGTGTACCAGTGTGGTAAAGTAAGTGTACCAGTGTGGTAAGTGTATCAGTGTGGTAAGGTAAGAGTACCAGTGTGGTAAAGTAAGTGTACCAGTATGGTAAAGTAAGTGTACCAGCGTAGTAAGGTAAGTGTACCGGTGTGTTAGGGTAAGTGTACCAGCGTGGTAAGGTAAGTGTATCAGTGTGGTAAGGTAAGTGTACCAGTGTAGTAAGGTAAGTGTACCAGTGTGGTAAGGTAAGTGTACGAGTATTGTGAGGTAAGTGTACCAGTGTGGTAAGGTATGTGCACCAGTGTGGTAAGGTAAGTGTACGAGTATTGTGAGGTAAGTGTACCAGTGTGGTAAGATAAGTGTACCAGTGTAGTAAGGTAAGTGTACCAGTGAGGTAAGGTAAGCATACCAGTGTGTTAAGGTAAGTGTACCAATGTGGTAAGGTAAGTGTACCAGTGTGGTAAGGTAAGTGTACCAGTGTGGTAAGGTAAGTGTACCAGTGTGGTAAGGTAAGTGTACGAGTATTGTGAGGTAAGTGTACCAGTGTGGTAAGGTATGTGCACCAGTGTGGTAAGGTAAGTGTACGAGTATTGTGAGGTAAGTGTACCAGTGTGGTAAGGTAAGTGTACGAGTATTGTGAGGTAAGTGTGCCAGTGTGTTAAGGTAAGTGTACCAGTGTGGTGAGGTAAGTGTGCCAGTGTGTTAAGGTAAGTGTACCAGTGTGGTGAGGTAAGTGTGCCAGTGTGTTAAGGTAAGTGTACCAGTTTGTTAGGGTAAGTGTATCAGTGTGGTAATGTAAGTGTACCAGTGTGGTAATGTAAGTGTACCAGTGACGTAAGGTAAGTATACCAGTGTGTTAAGGTAAGTACACCAGTGTGGTAAGGTAAATGAACCTGTGTGTTAGGGTAAGTGTACCAGTGTGGTAAGGTAAGTGTACGAGTATTGTGAGGTAAGTGTACCAGTGTGGTAAGGTAAGTGTACCAGTGTGGTAAGGTAAGTGTACCAGTGTGGTGAGGTAAGTGTGCCAGTGTGTTAAGGTAAGTGTATCAGTTTGTTAGGGTAAGTGTATCAGTGTGGTAATGTAAGTGTACCAGTGTGGTAATGTAAGTGTACCAGTGACGTAAGGTAAGTATACCAGTGTGTTAAGGTAAGTACACCAGTGTGGTAAGGTAAATGAACCTGTGTGTTAGGGTAAGTGTACCAGTGTGGTAAGGTAAGTGTACCGGTGTGTTAAGATAAGTGTACCAGTGTGGCAAGGTAAGTGCACCAGCGTGGTAAGGTAAGTGTACCGGTGTGTTAGGGTAAGTGTACCAATGCGGTAAGGTAAATGTACCGGTGTGTTAGGGTAAGTGTACCAATGTGGTAAGGTAAATGTACCGGTGTGTTCCTTGGCGGTGAGGTGGTCGGATCCGGCGCTGGAGCCGCCGCTACCAGACAGCACGCTTTCTTCACGATTGTACCTGCAATAACAGTCAATCATGGTTAAATTACTGCATCAGCAAGTAAAGCTATTATGGTATTTTTTTTTAGTTGTATCCCTTACGTTCACATATAAGTTTACCTTTGTACCTGTCTAAATTGTTGTAAATATGTGTATTTTTTTTAAGAATTTATATACATAAAGGTTTCCTTTAAAATATGATGGAAATAATTGTATAGGAAACAAAGTCAAAAAATAAAAAAATATATATTTTAGTATCCCACAACAATTAATTATGTTACAATGGCTGGTGACACCTTGTAAGTTATTTACAAAATTACCTGTGCTTAGGAGGCACCACTCTTCCTTAAATGCAATATGTTTGATTATGATTTTTTTAATATATAAGGTGTTTTCAAATTAATTGCCGATACTTTATGTATGTGCTCATAATAACGAACAACTTTCTGTATGGGACTCATATCGAAATCATGAAAAAAAATCGTCTTTCTATCCAAAGCGGGCCCACAGGCTGATAAATTTTTATGGAATATATTTTATTTTTTCGAGATTTAAATATCATATAGGATATATATTATAAGGAAATTGGTTCGTTATCATGAGCGCATGCAAACCCTAAGCGGTCGGCAACTAATTTGATAACGTCTTATACAGGGTGTAGGGTTGATTTGCGTTAAATTGGACAGATTACTTGGGACATTAATAGAAGTTACCTGGTATACCGGCTTTTGTTAAATTCGAGAAACAATTTTGTTTTGTTTTCATACATAATAAATGAAATGGTAAGTGTGAGAGAACCTTAAAAATAACATAAGAAATAATTTCAGGTGACTGACGGCACATGTCAAAATAAGTAGCACTAAGATCTAATAAAGGTTGCAGTACACTTGTTCAGTAATTAAACTTATTTTTTGAATAACTCAATAACAGTAAGAGATAAGATACTAGTTCGTCAGAGAAATTAGTTATACTGGACCTAAATACGCTTCCCTTAAATTTATAGCAAATAGAAAAAAAACACCCTGTATAATTAAATAAAAAATGTGATGATATGTGAGCAAATTAAAAAAGTTGATTTTGTCTTCTACATCAGTTTCCATACTTTTAACCTAGGGTGTGTATTCTGTACAATACTGACCCGTATATAGTGTGTTCGCTGGTGACGCACGAAGTATACTTGAAGGGGATAGGCTGGTAACCATACGAGCCCGCGTATGGCATGTAACCGGGGCCCATCATGCTGTAACCAAACATATACAGTTAATAATGTTAGTTATTTATTTATTAAGGTTTGCCAACAGGTGTAATACCAAAACAAATGAACTTAAATAAAAGCACAAACAAAACATGACGTAGTATTCACCCAATTACAGGCAAACACAACTTGCTAACATTATGTAGCCTAAGTTACAATTTAAAAAAAATTATAGCCAAAACACAGTAATAAAATTTCAAAATTACAATTAAACAGCGACATGTAGTAGGTCATATAAACAAGGTAAATCTAATTTAAGCAGATGTTGGTTTGCTAATCAAGTAATCAATAATTGGAAGGTAAGTATACAATTTATAAACCTATTTTACTGGTAATAAAAAGAAAATGAGTTTTATAAGAGGAGGTTGGCTTATACATTAACATTATTATAAGTATGTACCAAGATAACGATTAGGTAATTTTAGATTATTTTCATATAAATAATAAATACTGTAGGTATTCTTGGGTCACTTTTTTATGTCACTCGTTGCCATGGTTACGGTCTTCTGGGTCACTCACAACTACACAGTTTAATAGCATTAAAATTAACAAAACTTTGATTTTGTTCATAGTTATGGGGCCCTTCCAGGGTGGGTCATCCACTAATCATGATGGTAGAGCTTGGAGGATGCTTTCTGCTAGCAAACTATCCTACTGTTGTACCCTGAGTGATGTGACAGAATAACAACATAAAAAAATTGACCCTCTTACACAAATGGTATAGCGCCCAATACTTTTCTTATTTTTTATTCGAACCTTGATTTATATACAGTGTGTGTCTATGATACCGGCTTTTATCGAAACCGAGGAATGCGATGCAGATTTCTAGCCAAACCGTGAACATTATTCGTTTCAAAATGCTAATTTTAAGAAGTAATATACTTCAAAATGAACCGTTAATTTGCACTTGACAATGACAGATCGCAGCCACTCACAACGTTTGAAAACTAAGCAGTACACGCGTTACATTGATCGTTCGGAGGAAATAAAATTAATTGTACGGTCAATTTAATTATTTGTCAAATGTTAATATTTGAAAACGATTGCTAGAACATGGAAACACACCGTATAAATTGGTAAGATTGTCGTTTGTTTCAAAAAGCAATGAATCTAAAGAAATTGTACTTTGATTGGTTCATGAACGATTCAAATTGGATTGCAACAACTATGTACATTGTAACAAGTACGTTGAAAATTAAATTCTCGTATTAATTTTGACAATTCGTTGGACACTCCGCCACAGTGATGCCGCCTCACCGCCCCAAAGTCGCGGGAAATGTATCTAAAACCCTAATTGTTTATATAAGTGATATTAACACCATATACTTCACCTGGGGTTGGGTAGGGGAGCCAGCGTGTCACTAGCGAGGCTGTCGGCATCTGCGGCTCGTAAACGCAACGCAGCCATGTCGCAGCACAGCTCACCACCCACGTAGTAGCACTGCTCGGAGAAGGTTATCTTGTTCACTGTGTGCCGGATAAAGCCCGCCTGGAAGGGTTGGGTCAAAACGTGACAAATTGTAAATGGCGGCCGATTTTTTGTTTAACCTTTTAATAAATAATAAATATCTTTGGACATCTTACACAAAGCGACCTAGTCCCACGGTAAGCTCAATTAAGGCTTGTGATGTGGGTATCAGGCGACGATATATATAAAAGATAGATACATATAGATACTTAAATACATAGACAACCATGACCAAAGAACAAATATTTGTGATAAATAAATACACAAATAATGCCCTCGCCGGGATTCGAACCCGGAACCTCCAGCTTCGTAGGCAGGGTCACTACCAACTAGGCTACAGAGGCTAACAATGCATACGAAGTCAATCCCATTTCGAAATACAGTTTTTACTGTCTTATATTCATTGCTAGCTATACTTTGGTAAACCTTACGCTGTACAGTTAATAGTATTGCTGTTAGTATTATCAATTAATATAAATATGGCGTATGGGGTTCTTCTAAAAATATTTTATAGGTGTTAAAGAGTCAGCAACGCGGGTGTTAATTCTTTGTAGTTACAAGCATCCATAGGCTACATACAGTAGCTGATTACCATCAGGCAGATCGTGTGATTGAGATCAATGCTTGTTTGCCACTGTGGTGTAAAAAATATGAATGTCGAAGAAGAAAATATAAACTAAAAATATTCCGAACACAAGGTTTGTTAAAAATTTTCATTCAAAAGCTAGCAATTAGGTGTGCAACTGTGCATTGTTGTTTGTCACATTGTTTGCAATTTCTATTGCCGTTGTTAAGTTAAAGATAGTATAACATCGTTGAGATTGCTAATTCCGTCTTGTGCACAATTTCAGGCACTGAAAAGTCAATTCAAATGACATATTGTCGGGGATAATGCAATTGACAACATTTCATATTTTTTAGTGCTAGTTTTTAATGCCTGTTTTGAAAAAACTCAATATTAAAATATACACGTAATTTTTTTTAGTCAAAGAAAGTGCTATTTTAGTGCGGAAATCCCTTTTTATTACTACTTCGAGCAGAAAGAGCGTAAGTTACAAACGTCAAGAATCAGCTAAATGACGTCACAAGTGATGTTTCATACACGTAAGAAAACAACGAAAAACGGTAACAAGTGTCAAATGTCACACATTGGAATGTCATTTTGTGTTTGGCACAAGATTTTTTGGTTATAGTGGTAGCTCTGAATCAGCTATGTGACGTCACTTCCCCTTTAAACTATTTTTAGCACTTTTAACAACAATATTGCGAAAAAAAATTTCAAAAATATATTTTTGTGATGTACATGCGTATATCTCGAAATGGTTTTCGATTTAGGGACATCGAAAATTTTGAAACGTTGTCAATACCGCGTAACTACCAAAGCACACAGTTTAAATATCAAACAATTAACCCTCGAATTGACTCTAATTGAATTTGTTAGTTAAGCGGTATTGCACTATTCCCGACGATATGTTTACAGTCTTCTTTTGTCAAATTTTGAATAGGGATGATGACTGTAGTTAAAACAAATTATCTAACATTATGCACGACATAATACACGAAGAAATGATTACTAAGATATAGATTGCAGTAATTTTTGTACAGAACTTCAATTTAATCAATTGAAAAGAACTTAAAAGAGTAGGTCATTTGGCAGTACTCCAACGTGACGTCACTTTTGAGTATTTTATATAAAATTCCATAGTGGTGATCGTTTTGACAGTTCGAAAAAAGATGCTGATTTGACTTGCCAGTCATCATGCCTATTTACACATGTGAGTATTGGCATTGGCAATCTCAACGACGATAAGTGGTATTAATCCTCACCTTCAACATATGCGAGGCGTATTTCCTAGCATCACGCCGGTCCGCAATCCCGGCGACGTGCTGCAAGATCCAATCGACCACATCGGCGCCGATAAACGCGTTCGGAATCGTTATCTTCAGCCACATTCGGTCGCGAATTTCTAGCCCTGGAAGGAGTGTACAGTTTTATTTATTATTATCGTTCGTCTTTACCTTATCTCGGGACCATGGGGTCCCGGACCTTTGGGAGGCATACGTGGGGCCGAAGCCAACAGCGCAGAGGCCTTTTAAGACAAATAATCTAAAAGCAAGGGATACACGTGGCGGATACCATCCCCGAGCGCACAATATGATACGTCCGGAGATGGTCCCCGCCAGGTGCAAAGACTATTGCAGTGCAGCACTGTGACTGCGATGGAAACTAAGGTCTTGGGCTATGGTTGGTATTATTATTATTTTTATTTCTTGTAATTCAGGCAGACAGTTGAGATAACTGATGGTGCCTGTATCCAATGCCTCTTGGTCACATTTTCAAGATATACTTTTGGACATTTGCTTATCCAATCTGTTTTTGAATTGGTTGATGCTGAGAGAAACTACATCCTCCGGGAGTTTGTTCCAAGTTATTTGCCTGATCATTTCCGAATTGCTGAATAGTAGATTTTGTGACACAATCTACTATTCAGCAATTCGGAAATGGGATCAAAATGCGTGGGCGTATATTGAATCCTGAATGGAGGGACGGATTCCACAATTGAATCCCGACGGGAGGGATTCTAAAGTGGAATCCTGAGCGTAATGAAGGATTCAAGCGTTAACGCCCAAGACGAAATAATTTTGATACCGTGTGACACATACTGCTTTTCACACCACCTATGAGAAAAATAAAAGATATAGTCCGTGGGCTAGTCGGTCTGAAATTAGAAAACGGTATAATTTGGGGGTACCAAGTGTCCTTTTTACAGTAGTTAGACATATTCATAAGGATGTTAAAAAAGTATGATAGACATCTCAAAGTGGTAGCTAATAGGCATACGGGCTATTTCAAGATTTCCGTTGTATGACAGGTATGGTTAAAATTAGGAGGTACAAATTTTCCTTTTCACGGCTGTTAGGTAAGCTTATAAAAACGTCAAAAATGCAAGATTGCCATTTATAAGTGCTACCTAACAAAAATGGGGGCCAATCAAAGATGGTGGATCTCAAGTTTTACAAAATCAAGTATATCTCGAGAACGATTAAATATATCTAATTACTCTCTTGAACAAAATTAAAGGCATATCTGTAAGCTTCATATTTTGCGTATACACCATATTGCTAAAACCAACCAATAATTAATTATGACCAAATTTATGAAAATTTCGTGATTTTGATTTTTTTTGTGTCGTGTTTTTACATAGTAGTCATGACGCTAGAAACATTAAATATTTTTTTAAAGATAATGTATTTAATAAGCTTTAATTTGATGTATATAACTTGTTGGCGATATTAAAAAAAAGACCCATTAAATATATTTAAATGAATTGTAGTCATAATCCACTGTACACTTAATGATTTAAGAGGCGATGGAAGTGCCACTATAATAACGTGCAACAATAATAGTGCTTATTTCAAATAACCAAGATTGAAAAATATAAAAAAAACCGCCTCTTAAATCACTAAGTAGACGGTGGATTGTGACTACAATTCATTTAAATATTTTTTATGGGTCTTTTTTTTAATACCGCCAACAAGTTATATACATCAAATTAAAGCTTATTAAATACACTATCTTTAAAAAAATATTTAATTTTTCTAGCGTCATGACTACTATGTAAAAACACGACACAAAAAAAATCAAAATCACGAAATTTTCATAAATTTGGTCATAATTAATTATTGGTTGGTTTTAGCAATATGGTGTTTACGCAAAATATGAAGCTTACAGATATGCCTTTAATTTTGTTCAAGAGAGTAATTAGATATATTTAATCGTTCTCGAGATATACTTGATTTTGTAAAACTTGAGATCCACCATCTTTGATTGGCCCCCATTTTTGTTAGGTAGCACTTATAAATGGCAATCTTGCATTTTTGACGTTTTTATAAGCTTACCTAACAGCCGTGAAAAGGAAAATTTGTACCTCCTAATTTTAACCATACCTGTCATACAACGGAAATCTTGAAATAGCCCGTATGCCTATTAGCTACCACCTTGAGATGTCTATCATACTTTTTTAACATCCTTATGAATATGTCTAACTACTGTAAAAAGGACACTTGGTACCCCCAAATTATACCGTTTTCTAATTTCTGGCCGACTAGCCCACGGACTAATATATTTAATATTTATGCAAATAATCGATTCTGAAGAATTTTTTATCAATTATGAACGTACTGTTTATTTTCATATTTCATTGTAATTTTTTAGGCAGGCAATAGAAAGTCCTTGAACAGAAGAGGGCCACTTTGATCCCTCCTAGCAGGGAAGAAAAGACCCGTATTCGAATAGGTGTTGTGAAAAAGTTATTTCCTGTATTTCAATCAAAGTTTCGGGTTTGTCATTGAGTTTTAACTCCATCGTCATGGGCCATTTATTTCAGTGGTGCCTCCTAGTTTTTTTGAATTTAGAACTTTTAATATGATTTCCACTCAGAATTGCGAGCTTTTTCGATCCTGATATATAAACGGAAACGGATATGTAAACGGAATGTAATTTCGAAAAATGTATGAAAATTTTGGGACAATAATTTTCTTCCATTAATATCAAAAGAACTCACGATTCTGAATACAACTCATATGAAAAATACCTGTGTTACAAATAAAGTACCTTCAAACCTTCAAGAAAAGAGCGTACTCCCACCTTAAAGGCCGGCAACGCATTTGCGACGCCTCTGGTGTTGCGGGTGTCCATGGGCGACGTTACTCCCTTTCCATCAGGCGATTCGTCTGTTCGTTTGCCACTTATAGCATAAAAAAAAAAGTGGAAAGACAACTTTGGTCTGGCCGCAGCATGACACGGAGGAGACGGGCAGCGCGGACAGCGTGCCTGACACTCGCCGGGGCCTGCCCGGCATGGACTGAACTGAATATACAAACGATACTCCTCCTGGAGTATGTGTGGCTGCTCCCGCGTTTCCGCTACTGCAGCTGTGGCCGGGTCGCATCCCACAAGGGTGGGACGGTCGTTGCACCGTCATTTGGGGACGGTGATGAGAGGCTGTTGAAGGAAGATTAGCCATGGGCATGGCGAGAGAGAAAAATGATTTTGGTGATGATGATGCGGTAAAGGCAAGTTAAGGCAAGGCAAAGTTCGATCTGAGAGAGATCTGAAAAGGAAGACAGATGGAGAGAGAGAGAGGCTGGTGCTCGATGCTCGATGCGCGGCTGTCGGCGCGTCGCTAGCGGCAGTGCTGGCTCGTCGTTGAGAGAGCTGGCTCGTCGTTGAGAGAGCTGGCTCGTCGTTGAGAGAGCTGGCTCGTCGTTGAGAGAGCTGGCTCGTCGTTGAGAGAGCTGGCTCGTCGTTGAGAGAGCTGGCTCGTCGTTGAGAGAGCTGGCTCGTCGTTGAGAGAGCTGGCTCGTCGTTGAGAGAGCTGGCTCGTCGTTGAGAGAGCTGGCTCGTCGTTGAGAGAGCTGGCTCGTCGTTGAGAGAGCTGGCTCGTCGTTGAGAGAGCTGGCTCGTCGTTGAGAGAGCTGGCTCGTCGTTGAGAGAGCTGGCTCGTCGTTGAGAGAGCTGGCTCGTCGTTGAGAGAGCTGGCTCGTCGTTGAGAGAGCTGGCTCGTCGTTGAGAGAGCTGGCTCGTCGTTGAGAGAGCTGGCTCGTCGTTGAGAGAGCTGGCTCGTCGTTGAGAGAGCTGGCTCGTCGTTGAGAGAGCTGGCTCGTCGTCGCATGGACTCACCCGAGTCGGGCCGCAGCATGGCCCGCACCACGAGCGCCATGTCGCAGGCCACGGAGAGGGGCGGGTCGAGGCCGCCGGCGGGGAGGGTGGAGGCGTCGGAGGCTCCCCGCTCCGACACGGAGACGGGCAGCACGGACAGCGTGCCTGACACTCACCCGAGTCGGGCCGCAGCATGGCCCGCACCACGAGCGCCATGTCGCAGGCCACGGAGAGGGGCGGGTCGAGGCCGCCGGCGGGGAGGGTGGAGGCGTCGGAGGCTCCCCGCTCCGACACGGAGACGGGCAGCACGGACAGCGTGCCTGACACTCACCCGAGTCGGGCCGCAGCATGGCCCGCACCACGAGCGCCATGTCGCAGGCCACGGAGAGGGGCGGGTCGAGGCCGCCGGCGGGGAGGGTGGAGGCGTCGGAGGCTCCCCGCTCCGACACGGAGACGGGCAGCACGGACAGCGTGCCTGACACTCACCCGAGTCGGGCCGCAGCATGGCCCGCACCACGAGCGCCATGTCGCAGGCCACGGAGAGGGGCGGGTCGAGGCCGCCGGCGGGGAGGGTGGAGGCGTCGGAGGCTCCCCGCTCCGACACGGAGACGGGCAGCACGGACAGCGTGCCTGACACTCACCCGAGTCGGGCCGCAGCATGGCCCGCACCACGAGCGCCATGTCGCAGGCCACGGAGAGGGGCGGGTCGAGGCCGCCGGCGGGGAGGGTGGAGGCGTCGGAGGCTCCCCGCTCCGACACGGAGACGGGCAGCACGGACAGCGTGCCTGACACTCACCCGAGTCGGGCCGCAGCATGGCCCGCACCACGAGCGCCATGTCGCAGGCCACGGAGAGGGGCGGGTCGAGGCCGCCGGCGGGGAGGGTGGAGGCGTCGGAGGCTCCCCGCTCCGACACGGAGACGGGCAGCACGGACAGCGTGCCTGACACTCACCCGAGTCGGGCCGCAGCATGGCCCGCACCACGAGCGCCATGTCGCAGGCCACGGAGAGGGGCGGGTCGAGGCCGCCGGCGGGGAGGGTGGAGGCGTCGGAGGCTCCCCGCTCCGACACGGAGACGGGCAGCACGGACAGCGTGCCTGACACTCACCCGAGTCGGGCCGCAGCATGGCCCGCACCACGAGCGCCATGTCGCAGGCCACGGAGAGGGGCGGGTCGAGGCCGCCGGCGGGGAGGGTGGAGGCGTCGGAGGCTCCCCGCTCCGACACGGAGACGGGCAGCACGGACAGCGTGCCTGACACTCACCCGAGTCGGGCCGCAGCATGGCCCGCACCACGAGCGCCATGTCGCAGGCCACGGAGAGGGGCGGGTCGAGGCCGCCGGCGGGGAGGGTGGAGGCGTCGGAGGCTCCCCGCTCCGACACGGAGACGGGCAGCACGGACAGCGTGCCTGACACTCACCCGAGTCGGGCCGCAGCATGGCCCGCACCACGAGCGCCATGTCGCAGGCCACGGAGAGGGGCGGGTCGAGGCCGCCGGCGGGGAGGGTGGAGGCGTCGGAGGCTCCCCGCTCCGACACGGAGGAGACGGGCAGCGCGGACAGCGACGGCGGGGGAGGGGGGTACGCTTCGCGGAGCGCTTGCGTGTGCGCTACCCATGCGCCTGGAAAATAATAATTAATTTCACGTCAAAGAGTCCACTGGTAGCGCAGGATCGGTCATTGTGACAATCTTTGGTGGCCTATGTTCAGGAGTGGAATTCGGCTAATATGATAAACATACCTGGGATAACTCGGGGCATTTATACGAAAGTGATGTAGCAAAATATTTTATCGACTAAAAGTATATCGATGTTACTGTGAATGACAACATCAAAATTTTATTCGGCATAAATAATTATTACGTACTTACTCTTCAATTAAAATAAAAAATAAATATAAACGGGTAGTTACGCGTTTATTTTAAAATAGTTTTCAAAATATACAATTAATATTAAAATATCAATATTTAAATTGTCATTTTGATTAAAATTACATCTGCTTACAAGAGGCCTGATATCAGATATGACATCGAACCTCTGTACTGTAATCGAGAATGTTCAATAAGCACATCTTTTATTATAATTATATCGACATCTTTTTAATCGATATCAAATCCCTATAACTTGCCCCCAGTTATCCCAGGTATGATGATAAAATAATGATGAGCTTAGAAAGATTTGAGAAAAAGGCAGTGTTCAAAGTGTAATTTATTCAAACTTACACACCCATATATTCGGTATATTTACCGAAAAACACAAAGTTACAGAATTGGACACTACCAACTCACCAGGATCTATAGGTCTCACGGGTTCTGTTCGGGGTATAGTGAAGTACCCCTTGGGGTTGGGGTCCCAACACTTGGCCACCACCAGCTTGATGGGCCCTGGTTTCTGCACCACCTCCCGGAGCACCCGGACGGCCTCGTCATTGGTCATGTCTTCGAAGTTCACGTCGTTCACCTGGAATTGGGTAAATTGTTAACTTGAACTGAGGAATAGAGGAGGGAGACCAGAGGTGACGCCAATAAGAATACATTTCGATGGTTGTGTGATTCAACCTCGTATGTCCAGGGTGTATGACACAACCTCCTATATCGTCATGTGTAAATTCAAAATTTGACAATAGAAGACTGTAAACACGCTCCCGATCCGTGGTCCAACCGCTATATCCAACTGGTTGTGCCACGGGTAAGTAAAATTATCCGTGGTTCAACTGTCAGATTACTTTTTTTACTGTCATGTAATTATAACCCACAGTACAGTCACGTCCAATAATATGTATACATTTCGGAATGTATATCAAAGGCATAAGGATCAAAATCGTATATATATATTATTAGAGCTGAATGTACAACTGAGGGGCAGTTGTCCAACCAGTATACGTAAATATATGTTCTAGTATTGGACTACCGATAAATTTAGTGTACCGTGGTACAACCAATTGGACCACGGGTTTAACTAACTTCCTCGTAGTACAATCGGTTGGACTATGGATAATTTTATTTCCCCGTGGCCCAACCAGTTGGACATAGCGGTTGGACCGCGGGTCGGGAGCGTTGTAAACATTATGTCAATTGAATAGATTTTTCAGTTTCGGAAATTGTGGACATAACGGAATTGGCAATCTAAATGACGAAATGAAATGTATGTATTTTGTAAAGAAATATATTTTTATGACACAATCTTGTAAGCCAATTATACCAGCGATTAGTCACCACCCCAACTCTTCCCGTGGGTGTCGTAAAAGTCGTAAGGGATTGAAGTGTCACTGACTATTTATTTAAAAGGTTGATGATGGTCAGCAGCATCATCATAGTGGAGTGGATACACTACTGCGATCGCCAACCCGCTTGCCCAGCGTGGCGATTATGGGCATTCACCTCCTGCGTCTAAACGCTTAGGTAATAGGAGAGGCCTTTGTCCAACAGTGGGCTGTTTATTGTTTATAGGCTCATGGCTACGAACAAATAAAACATGGAAGCCACACGCCATACTAAATTGCCTTTCAAAGACGGTCCTGAATTTTAGTTGACAAGTGTCACCCTCTCTTCAATGCGTCACGGTAATGAATTTCAATATCAACCTATAAAAACTTACACCACCATTTAAAATAGTTGTGATTGGTCCATCAAAGTTTTGATTGGACAAACATTTGTCAAAGATGTTGCGTCGAAATATGCGTGGTATAAAGAAAGAAAAGCGCTGTGTCCTGCCCATCTTGGCACAATTGAACAATTGTATTTGGGGGCATTTTTGAGCTGGCGTTAGACGTCCATGTTATATATGGTCGCAGGCTCATGTTGATGATGTGAGGTGATGAGAATAGAGTAACAAGTTCCGCTGTCATGTAAAGCCGTCAATGGCTGTCAAAAGGTTAAATATCTTATTGGTTTGATTATTTACATAATACTGGTTTGTAAAAGGGCCATTTTAAAGTTGTCCCCTGCTTTTTTCGTAACGCAGTTATTTTTATACGACTTCTACTCAGAATCGTAAGTTCTTTTGAATCTAATAGGAGAAAAAAATTATTCCCAAAATTTACATACATTTATCTAACTTTCTTTCCATTAACGTAATAGCGCCATAAAATGTATGAAAATGCACCATATAGTGATGGTATCGAAAGGCAAAAAAAACCTTGCGATTCTAGAAAAATCTCTTATTGGGATCGAAAAAGCTTGCGATTAAAAAAATTCTGTTGAATTGAGAACCTCCTTTTTAGGGTTCCGTAGCCAAAATGGCAAAAACGGAACCCTTATAGATTCGTCATGTCCGTCTGTCCGTCTGTCCGTCTGTCCGTCTGTCACAGCCAATTTACTCGGAAACTATAAATGCTACAGTAACGAAATTTGGTGAGAATATGTGTTGTATGAACCGCTACAGGATTATGATACTAAATTGTAAAAAAAAACCATTGTGGTGGGGGCCCTCCATACATGTAACTGAGGGATAGAATTTTTTTTTTAGTTTTACATAAGCGTGTGGGGTATTAATAGAAAGGTCTTTAAAAATGATATGAAGGTTTATACATCACATTTTTATTTAAGCAAATCGTTTTCGAGATATCAGCTCTCAAAGTCTGAAAAATGTGTCCCCCCCCCCTCTATTTTTTAAACTACGCGATATAAAATTCTGAAAAAAATATATGTTATGCACATTAATAAACTCTATCAACGATTTTTAGTTTGATTAAATTATCTCCTATAGTTTTTGAGCTAGGTTGATTTAACTGTATTTTTTTAATAATAAATTGATAATGGTACGGAACCCTTTGCGCGCGAGTCCGACTCGCACTTGGCCGGTTTTATTTAGAAGTCAATTAAAAACCGCAAGCTATTAGATTTAGGTGGAAACCTCACCCAGGTACTGATTTACTATCTTATTCTTATAAACACAAAGCAATGAATAGAAGACGACAATGAATGAACATTGCACAACTTTAACAATAGAGACAAAGGACACAAGTGACCATTGTCTACGTTACCTGTGCTTAAACAATACAGTTTAGTTGAATAATAGCGCGTTTCAGAGCGTACGTCAAATCCATAAGTGTCAAAATCGTTAACATGTTTTCGAGCTCACGGCAAAATCAATTTCAAAGGGTATTTTATATTCGTAAGGAATATATCGAATACGCGTGCTTAGGTTTGTATTGTCATTTTTTTTTTACATTATCAGCCTATAATAGTCCACTGCTGGACGTAAGCCTCTCCTATTAACTATGCGTATAGACACATTAGGAGGTAAATGTCCATAATCGCCACGCTGGGCAAGCGGATTGGCGATCACAGTAATGTGTCCACTATGATGACACTGCTGCCCATCATTAATCTGCTATCAAATAATGGTTAGTGACACTTCATTCCCTTAGTCGACTCTTACGACACCCGCAGGAGGAGTTGGGGAGGTGACAAATGTATTCTTACTGCCGTCACCACACGGCCTTAATAATTTATACATACAACAAATTAAATTATCACTTTAGCTGTAACACTAGATGGCCTAGCATCCATCATCTCGGAGAACCATAGACATTCCGTTCTGACAGCCGTCCATCGCCATGCAAACAGGTTGCATTCCGGTGCTGATGTCAGAAGCGCATTAAATAAAGAACAAGCGAATAAGTGGAGAGTTCCTACAAGACAGAGCAAACATTTATGTATTCATGAATGTTTCCTAACTTAGCAAATAACATTAATATGGGGTAAGAAAAAAGTCTGCATTTATCAGAAAAAAATCTTGATAAAGTAACAAACAAAAAAACAAATATTTTGCTCATACTTAATAACTACTGGCAAGATTTAAATGCATTTAAAAAATCAGAAAAATAAAATTTTGTTATGTCATAAAATAATGAATGTTTTTTTTTATGCTAATGTGAACAGAAAAAAGTGAAAATAAATATGGAACTGATATTTAGAATAACTTGATACAGTTCAACATCACATTTCCCATGGACATAACAAGAGCATCCTGTTGGATGACAGTAATGTCCTACATAATGAATATATATGTATATGTAATGATGGATCTTGTGCCATGGCGGCTACAATTACATCCTGGGTTTAGACAAATCTACAATGATTCTAGCAAAGAGGAAGTATGTTGTACCTTCGCTCATTTAGCTGCTCGCATTGAAAATCGTAAATTTACAGTCAAGTGCAAAATATGTATCAAAAGAATTCTCGAATAAATATGTTACAACATTCTTATTACACAGAATTAAAGTGCACTAGGACTAATTTTGAGCATTTTCAACAACAAAATTCGTAAATTTCGAGGATTTGTCTCTCTCACTCTAATGACGCCTTTGTTGGAGTGACAGAGAAAAATCGTCTTGCGGTAGTAGGCCTGGGTAGTTTAAAATATTTTATAATGTTTACATTTATTTTATAAGTGCAATGTAAAATGCTTGAATTGAATAATATAAACACAATTTTGTTTGTTTGTATTGTACATAACCTCCTACTGCCCAAAAAATAAATATTGCCTCTGAATTTTGAATTAATAATGCAGGAAATAGAATAGGATTTAATTTGTATGAGACCTTTAAATAGGCTTCTGGGCGGCAGGAGGATACCTAAAAACAGTAAAAAGAATGAAAGTAACATTGTTACCTGTAGTATCATGTCACCAGGCTCTATCCTTCCATCCAGTGCCACCGCACCTCCTTTCATTATACTCCCCACATAGATTCCACCGTCACCACCTTTATTTGATTGTCCTACTATTGAAATACCAAGAAAATTAACTGTGTCCATATTTAAAGTTACTGTGATAATGTGCATGGACATTGTAGAGTCCGTAATTGATGAATAAGACGACGTTCTAGACATCACTTGTGGTCTTTTTCGTCGTCGTTGTGGCCTTTTTCTATTACTGACTTGCAAATGGGAAACACTGCTGCATTCTGTCAGGGCACGGTCTACTGAGGCGTTCGTGTGTCTACCTGTCGTTGTGGTTATCTCTGATTGGCTGTCGAAGAGACTTGTAGAGTCCAAATCAGAGCTAAGAACAGAAGCAGTCTCGTATTCCAAGCCATGGTTGCCGTACTTCGAATGTCCATTGATTCGCAAGCCTCTGTATTTGTATTTGTCACAGGACGCTCTGTGGCCGGGGCGGGAGCTTATCGTACTATCCGTATCTGTGCAGGTGTCCCGTGTGAGAGGCGCCGGCGGAGCCCCGTGGGCGGCCGTCTTCGCTTTCCCTGCATTGCTGTCTGTACACTGAGATGCACCGTCCGACGGGTTAGAACCCTCCGCAGACACTAGCCACGACACAACACGACCGTTAAAACACGGCAGATGAGCGTTGTCATCAACAATTTCCTCTTTAACAACACCGAAATCATCGTCCATAGATTTGAAGAAAAATTTGTAGTTCGGCCTATTCAACTGGTTTTTGAAGTCAAGTAACGTCACTTTCTCTGGTGATATGGGGATTTTTACTAAATACGGTGTCTCCTCATCGTCTATGTAGTAAATAACTTTTGTTTCCTCCATTTTAGAGCATTTATTATTGATAAAAAACAACACCCTTACGATCTATAAATATCAGTCGCCATCACAAAATATGGCGATAAACTAGTTCTATTTTTTGCCGTGGCGCCACCATCGCTTGTAAGTTAGGTCCGAATTGCGTATCTGAAACTGTCCGAATTGCGTATCATACTATCGCAAAAAAGTAATGCCAAAATATTATTATAAATATTAAATAACATGAAAAAAAATACGACTCAGCATATGATATCTACGAAATCTTTTCAACTTTGACATTGATTTGATTGGAATAGAATGTATTTTGCGTAAACTGAAACTAGATCGTTTCAACGTTTCATTTAACGTACATATTTTTCATGTTTCAATAAATGATCGACCAATAATAATTTTAGGATTACGATTTTCAATTCAATGCAATAAATATAATTTTGATATGTGTCTTGAGGGTATAGGTACTTTTCGAGAACCAAAAATGTTCTATTGCTATGCTCACTCATTACTTCACGTGAAACGAACAAACAATAAAAAAAAGAATATGTTACTGTCATATCGTCATGTAACTGTCAAACTACATTATCAAAACAATCTCACGTGTTGGTTATTTCGGTGTTGCATTTGCGGAATTAATATTATTTTAAAGAATTAGATGTAAAATAAGACAACATGCAAATAAAGCAAGAAGATACGGAGGTAGACATATTTGTCGCTACTAGAATTGGTTCATTTAAACGTAAGTGCTTAGATTAATTGCATTCTACCATTTTATCCATTAAAAATGCTAAAATTCCTTAATAGGGAGTGCCTCTCTCAACTCTAGGCACGTTATAACTAAAAATATACGGTTTACACCATATTGGACGGTTTACATAACGATTAAAAGGCGCACCATCGTACCATTACACAATAAACATAAAGCTAACCTTGTATATTCTTGTTTTTGTATATCTATGATACTTATGCCCACAGATGTCAAATACCATACGGACCTCACGAAAAACAACAAGAAGTGCATTGAGAACCTAGTGGATATCAAATCGCTGCAGAAAGATGAGGGTATCACATGCATGGAGTGGGGCAATAAGGAACAGACTGAGATACTGCTAGGGAAGAAAAATCAACAGGTATAGTCCATTTCAAATACGAAGGCCCTATGCCACTCGAAACTTTTTTCATTTAATTGGTCCACTTCAAATCGGCACATCTCGTACACCGATGAATGCAAAAAATATCATGCCACAAAAGGGTCTGGCCAGGTATCTTTTGCTGTCATTATGACTGATCCTATTGTTGACGCCGAATGACTTTGTCAAGTGGAATCCGGCCTTCGTATTTGAAATGGACTTTACAATTGCATTGAGTTGATACTTTTATTTTATGTGTTATGTATATGCTACAGAACTGTAGCCAAATGTATACATAACTATTATGGATTGGTCAAGTCTGCCATATACAAGGATTATATATCAGTATTTTCTCCATACAAAAGAATTTTTTTTCGTTCTTTGGTATATAAATTCTTTGTTAATGGAGTAAAATATTGAATACTACATGAAGAGTAAAACACTTTAAAATATTGAGCAGTTTTGAAGTTTTTCTAAAAAACCGATTCCAATCCCTGGTCATATGTCATGGTCACTTTTTTCTTAACCCGGCGAGAGTGTGGTGAAAAAAAGTTAAACAAAAATAAACTCTAAATATATTGGCATAAGTCAAACGCAGGGTATGAGATACCCTGCCACACTCCCGCCGGGTTAAACCAAGAACTATACTGTTAATACTTTTTTTTCTCTGTTATTGCCTGACTGGTTTCTCCTAAAACCAGTGTCACCTCAGTGGACTATAATCATGGCAATAATAGACAGAAAAAAGTTGATTATCCCAAATAAGAAAACATGAAAATGTGGGTGCACCCCCACAATTTTATGTATACATGAAATTCAACATTTTTATAGGTCATCAATAGGCTCGTAAGGCCCAACATCCTAATTTTAGGACAACAAAATTTACTCATAACGACCCATGACATCATATTTTTCAAAGAAATATGAATTTTATTTTGTAGGTCCTAAAATTAAAAATAAAATGTCCTTTTTTAGGACACTGGGATGTTATTTCACTTGTCCTAAAAATAGAATGGGCTTTACGAGGATAGGGGTCAGAACTATGGGTGCAAAACTTTTCAAGTGGACTTGACATAGCACATACATCCATAAATAATTTTTATTTTTATTTTTTTTTATTATTTTTTATAAATATACATATCTACTAGCGATGTAACGAATATTCGCATTCGCATTCGCGAATATTCGCATGTTTTAAAATATTCGCATTCGTATTCGCATTCGCAAAAAAATTACGCGAATATTGCGAATATTTTTATCTAATTATTTCGTTCACTTAAGGCAAGAAGTACTACATTCCAAAGTTGACCTTAATGCCTAGATGTCTAGGTACAAAAACATGCGACTCTAAAAATGATATATTTTAACTGAATTATGAATAAAACGTTATATTTCAGTATTTTCAGTTAATAAAACACAAATGATACGTATAATTAAACAAAACAGTCGTGGCGATTGCGAAGACGATGACACCTAGTAGCTATGGAGTCAAACTAATCACCTAGTTTTGAATTTACTTCTGAATACTAAGTATTCAGTATAATAGGTATTTCTGGTAAAATGTCCCTAAATGTCGCTACTAAATACTTCTTTAACCAAAGATATTGACGCAAAAGGACCTATTCTTAGCGTTTCATTGCGCCTGTGCATTATTTTTGGATTTTGAATGAATGTTTATTATTATTTTCAACTTTATTGCACAATATTGCACATACAAAAGAGTATAAATGGCGGACTTAATGCCTTTAGGCATTTTATACCAGCAATGTATATATAGGTATGTATAATACCCAATATTCGCATTCGCATTCGCGAATATTCCTAAACCGATATTCGTTACATCGTTAATATCTACACACCCACACATTGTAAGTTTAAGATTCCGAGATTTTCCAATAATATTCGTATTATTTCTTGGCTAAAGTGTTCCTGAAGCCAGTGGGGTGAGGTTTTGAGGTGATGAAGTAAACGCAGGGATTTATGCACTTATTTTATGTACTAATATGAGCATGGTAAAGCATTACAGAACAATTGGAAAGTAATTATGGCTAAGTAACAAATTTAACCGGTACCGCGCGGCTCTGTCAACAAATGCATTCAGACTGACAGGGCCGTAGGGTATTGGCAAAAAATGCATCTATGCACATATGTGTGTAGATAGGTAGGTATTATAAACGGATATCTGAAAGAGCGCGTCGCTAACATTACAGTTCTCATATGTAAATTTTAAAGTTTTGTTAAAGTTTTGCACCCATAGTTCCGAATCCTAGTCATCAAAAATGATAGGTATTGAAGTTTCTATATTATTTTTGCATATTTTCAGACCATAGACAAAGTTTTTGGTCTGTGTGGTCATTTGTTAGTGATACCAGGGTTCAATCCCAGTGAGGACATTTATCACAAAAACATTTGGCGATTTCAGATCCAAGTGCACAGTTCAGATGGGACCCTGCACCACACGTACACAGCGGACCACGGCTCCGGTCACGTCGTGGGCGTGGGGCGCTGCCGAAGACTCATTACTGCGCTTAGTTCTGGAGTTGTGAAGGTAACTCGTAACTTTCACCCATCTTTAAATATTATACCATTTTTCAGTTGGAAGTAAAAAAATGGCTGGCCGTATGGTGACGGCAGGAAGAATACATTTGTCACCACCAAGGCTCGGAACCGGTTTTTTTCGAAAACCTCGTAATAGCCCAATATTTAAAATGTTTTATATTCTTTATGTAGTACTCAAAATGTTATGAAATTACCAACGTCGTATTTTTAAATTACTCCATTAACAAAGAATTGATGCACCGAACAACAAAAAAGAACGAAATTCAATTTCGTTCTTTTGTATGGAGTAAAAACCGGTATCCGAGCCCTGGTCACCACCCCAACTCTTCCTGCGGGTGTCGTAAGAACCGACTTTGGGATTGAAGTGTCACTGGCCATTTTTGATAACAATTGATGATGGGCAGCAGCGTCATCATAGTGGACACTGGACACATTACTGCGATCGCCAATCCGCTTGCCCAGCGTGGCGATTATGGGCATTTACCTCCTATTGCGTCTATACTAATAGTTAATCCCCCTCCCGCCCCTGTAAAGCATCGTAACGTATTACGAGACACCCCTCCCCCCAAAATTGCGTTATGTAATACTTGAACGACCCCTTCAGCTCTATATACATTTCGACTTCAAGAGTTTCCTTCAATTGACAACATTTCATATTTTTTAGTGCTAGTTTTTATTGTCTGTTTTGAAAGAACTCAATACTAAAAGACACACGTATTTTTTATTTAAAAAAAAACTATTTTAGTGCGAAAATCCCTTTTTATTAGAAAGAGCGTAAGTTACAAACGTCAAGAATCAGCTAAATGACGTCACAAGTGACAGCTCTGAATCAGCTATGTGACGTCACTTCCCCTTTAAACAATTTTTGAGATTTTTACCAAAAATATAGGAAAATAAAAATATATTTTTGTGATGCGTATATCTCGAAATGGTTTTCAATTTAGGGTACGTTGTCAATTACTCCATGTAGGCTCTCTGGTATTCCTCTTTTTCTTTTTCCCTGCAGAATAGAACATAATTGTTATCTGTTCAGATATGGAAGAAGAAGGAAGAAGTGCTGATCGACACGGGCGGCAAGCTCGACCGCATGAGGGTGTGCGCTGACGAACAACTCTTCGCCACTGGTGAGTAATGATCAACCTTATACAGAGTTAATATGGAATAGGTGCATTCCACGCAAAAGTCCACCGATGTCCCGTACGAACACGGTTTTTCTCAAAATTGTGGGTTTATCAAAGTCCTCTTTCGTGACTAGAGGAGTCAAAAAGTCTCAAAAATATATGTAATAACTAATAACTCGCAAGAAAACTCAAATTATCGAAATATACACGTTTGTACGGGACAGCCCATGGAATGCTCCATACTAGCGATGTAACGAATATCGGTTTTGGAATATTCGCGAATGCGAATGCGAATATTTGCGATTCATATTCGCGAATACGAATGCGAATATTGGGTATTATTACAACATACATATACACGAACATTAGATAATGCTGGTAGAAAATGCCCAAAGGCTTTAAGTCCGCCATTTATACTCTTTTGTATGTGCAATGTTGTGCAATAAAGTTGGAAATAATAATACATTTTACATTTTATTCATCATTCACTTAAAATGTATCATTTGTAGAGTCGCATGTTTTTGTATCTAGACTTCAAGGTATTAAAGTCAACTTAGAATGTAGTACTTCCTGCCTTAAGAAAATGAAATAATTAGATAAAAATATTCGCAATATTCGCGTAAATTTTTTGCAAATGCGAATATTTTAAAACATGCGAATATTCGCGAATGCGAATGCGAATATTCGTTACATTGCTACTCCATACAAACTTTATGCAAATAAAGTATTTATGATTATGATTTATGAATCCAGGAGGCGAGGAGAACGACCTGAAAGTCTACCGCATCGGTGAACCGGAGCCCGTTTTCAGCGCCAAGAACCTGGCCCATGATTGGCTGCAGCTCCGCCGAGGAGTGTGGGTCTCCGACCTGTGCTGGTGCCCGGGGGGGCAGCTGGCAGTCTGCTCCCGGCATGGGTACATCAGGCAAGTGGCTTCAGCGTACCAATAGTGATTTAACACGTTCAGCTCCGGTCTATCGCATCGGTGAACCGGAGCCTGTCTTCAGCTCCAAGAACCTGGCCCATGATTGGCTGCAGCTCCGCCGAGGAGTGTGGGTCTCCGACCTGTGCTGGTGCCCGGGGGGGCAGCTGGCAGTCTGCTCCCGGCATGGGTACATCAGGCAAGTGGCTTCAGGGTACCAATAGTAATTTACAAACCCCGGATGACGGGAGCAAAAATGCGTTTGTCACTAGTGCTTAGTTAAATATCGACTTTTCTATCGACATCCATACCAACATTTTAGGAATTACAAATGTATTAATCAACAGTAATTTAGGCAACCGTACGTAATCAGAGGCATTGCGATTTAAAATTGATAAACAATAATATGTCAATAATACCTAGTACCATAGGACAGTTACAAAATCGAAATTAAAGCCTAAAAAGCAGCTTGAATGTCGCTCAGAATTTCAAAGGGCACTTGTTAAGATTACTTTTACATATTCGGCGAAATTATTCACAAAAAATAACAGAATGTGTTGACTAAAAAAATTGGTGAATTCATATTAAAAATCTTATTTTTTTGATATCTGGAAAAGAAGTAGAACTACTAGGGAAACATAATTAGCATAATCTATAAATATCAAATTAAAAAATCGTTTATATGGATGTCGATAGAATAGTCGATATTTAACTAAGCACTACTGACAAACGCATTTTTGCTCCCGTCATCCGGGGTTTGGTAATTTAACACGTTCGGCTCTGTCTACCGCATCGGTGAACCAGACCCTGTCTTCAGCGCCAAGAAGCTGGCCCATGATTGGCTGCAGCTCCGCCGAGGAGTGTGGGTCTCCGACCTGTGCTGGTGCCCGGGGGGGCAGCTGGCAGTCTGCTCCCGGCATGGGTACATCAGGCAAGTGGCTTCACAGTACCAATAGTAATTTACAAACCCCGGATGACGGGAGCAAAAATGCGTTTGTCACTAGTGCTTAGTTAAATATCGACTTTTCTATCGACATCCATACCAACATTTTATGAATTACAAATGTATTAATCAACAGTAATTTAGGCAACCGTACGTAATCAGAGGCATTGCGATTTAAAATTGATAAACAACAATATGTCAATAATACCTAGTACCATAGGACAGTTACAAAATCGAAATTAAAGCCTAAAAAGTAGCTTGAATGTCGCTCAGAATTTCAAAGGGCACTTGTTAAGATTACTTTTACATATTCGGCGAAATTATTCACAAAAAATAACAGAATGTGTTGACTAAAAAAATTGGTGAATTCATATTAAAAATCTTATTTTTTGATATCTGGAAAAGAAGTAGAACTACTAGGGAAACATAATTAGCATAATCTATAAATATCAAATTAAAAAATCGTTCATATGGATGTCGATAGAATAGTCGATATTTAACTAAGCACTAGTGACAAACGCATTTTTGCTCCCGTCATCCGGGGTTTGGTAATTTAACACGTTCGACTCCGGTCTACCGCATCGGTGAACCAGACCCTTCAGAACCAAGAAGCTGGCCCATGATTGGCTGCAGCTCCGCCGAGGAGTGTGGGTCTCCGACCTGTGCTGGTGCCCGGGGGGGCAGCTGGCAGTCTGCTCCCGGCATGGGTACATCAGGCAAGTGGCTTCAGGGTACCAATAGTGATTTAACACGTTCGACTCAATGATATAATAAGTAAAGATATGTTACACCAGCTCTAAAATTGAAGCGCTCAGATTGTGATAATTCTAACAATCGCTCTTAGTTCTACCCAGACCACCGAGAGTGTACCACTGCAGAGTACTCGCAAATCACATGAACTGCGCCCTAAAATGTCATTTTATGTTATACAATAGTGAAAACCACATAATAAAATTCAAAAATGCCCTCAACATCACACATCACATCATGCTCAATTAAACTGAATTATATATAATATTTTCTTCGGTTACCGCGAGGATTACTCATGAAATAAAACTATGAAAACGGATAAACTGTCATCCGCAGACCACGAACCCTGTAAAGTGTTCGAAACGTCGGAATGAAGTTAAAATTAGTTAATATACGCGAGTTTATCCGTTTTCATAGTTTTATTTCTGAATTATATATTTTTTCATCACACTTGCTGTCTAAGCGCGCCATTGCTTGCGCGCGTAGCGGGAGTAATAGAAAAGTGAAATTCCCTAGGGAGTAATAGAAATGTCAGTACGTCATTTAATAATATTATGTCTTAAAATTATTTTTTTGCTTGGCAAGTGTGATGAAAAACATTGTATGCATCACGGTCGGTAAGCGGAATACTAACTCGAGTTATAAAAGCCCTCCGCCTAGCGGCGTCGGGCTTCTAACACTGTCGTTAGTAATTCCGTACTTACCTCCCTTGATGCACAATGTACTATTAACAATTTTACTACTTAATGAAAATAAATAGGTTTTTGACTGCCTTAGAGAAAAAGACAAGCTTATGCTGTTTAAGATCGAGAGTAACAAAGATAAAACAATGTTTATCAATAACAACCTTAATAATGCACGCGCGATTGTCAAATGCTAGTTGTCTCTTTTTTATTTATTAAATACGAGTATATGTATTTTACCATCTCTTTTACGCATGAAGTATGAATGTCAACTGTCAATAAAGTGTAGGTGTATGATGTGAAGTATTTATTTCGCTCATTTTGTTAGAGTATAACGTATCTTTACTTATATATCATTGGTTCGACTCCGGTCTACCGCATCGGTGAACCAGACCCTTCAGAGCCAAGAACCTGGCCCATGATTGGCTGCAGCTCCGCCGAGGAGTGTGGGTCTCCGACCTGTGCTGGTGCCCGGGGGGGCAGCTGGCAGTCTGCTCCCGGCATGGGTACATCAGGCAAGTGGCTTCAGGGTACCAATAGTGATTTAACACGTTCGACTCAATGATATAATAAGTAAAGATATGTTACACCAGCTCTAAAATTGAAGCGCTCAGATTGTGATAATTCTAACAATCGCTCTTAGTTCTACCCAGACCACCGAGAGGTGTGTACCACTGCAGAGTTCTCGCAAATCACATGAACTGCGCCCTAAAATGTCATTTTATGTTATACAATAGTGAAAACCACATAATAAAATTCAAAAATGCCCTCAACATCACACATTCATGCTCAATTAAACTGAATTATATATTTTTAACAATTTTACTACTTAATGAAAATAAATAGGTTTTTGACTGCCTTAGAGAAAAAGACAAGCTTATGCTGTTTAAGATCGAGATTAACAAAGATAAAACAATGTTTATCAATAACAACCTTAAGAATGCACGCGCGATTGTCAAATGCTAGTTGTCTCTTTTTTATTTATTAAATACGAGTATATGTATTTTGCCATCTCTTTTACGCATGAAGTATGAATGTCAACTGTCAATAAAGTGTAGGTGTATGATGTGAAGTATTTATTTCGCTCATTTTGTTAGAGTATAACGTATCTTTACTTATATATCATTGGTTCGACTCCGGTCTACCGCATCGGTGAACCAGACCCTTCAGAGCCAAGAACCTGGCCCATGATTGGCTGCAGCTCCGCCGAGGAGTGTGGGTCTCCGACCTGTGCTGGTGCCCGGGGGGGCAGCTGGCAGTCTGCTCCCGGCATGGGTACATCAGGCAAGTGGCTTCAGAGTACCAATAGTAATTTATCTAGTTCCATATCATAATTATCCTATTATATATTCAGAAGCGGTAATGTATTGACCTATATTAGGAAACCGGTGTCTGTGGCTGTATCATAATGTTAACATTAAAGTACAGTGCATCATAATATTAACATTAAAGTATCGGTGTCAGTACATTCATGTTAACATTATAAAGTCAATTTCTTTTTGTTTTTTTTTTTTTTCAATACATATTTATTGTAGGATATTAGTAAATTGATTAATTTCAACTGATTTGAATTGTTATATTTAGAAGTATTTTAATTAGTGGAAATCAATGTAAATAAAGGTAAATTATCATTCTAAAACTTTTGATAAGGACGTAGATAAAGTTATGTATGTGACTGTACATAATTAGGCATTAAACACTCGTGTGATCTTATTATGAAACTAGCCTGCGGCTCGTTTCATAAAACCACGCTCATGTTTAATGCCTCTTATTATGCACCAGCCACATAAATAACTATTAACATGTTCGGCTCCGGTGTAACGCATCGGTGAACCAGACCCTTCAGCCAAAGAATCTGGCCCATGATTGGCTGCAGCTCCGCCGAGGAGTGTGGGTCTCCGACCTGTGCTGGTGCCCGGGGGGGCAGCTGGCAGTCTGCTCCCGGCATGGGTACATCAGGCAAGTGGCTTCACAGTACCAATAGTAATAGGCTACTTGACCCATTTTTAAAGATTGTCGTATATTATTAATTAATATCAGATTAACGGAAAAAATATATAAATATATTTTTCCACGACCTAGAAAACCGCAAAATTATAACTTAAAATTTAAACTTTTGTTACAGCGCGAAAACGATACTAGCCATGTTAATGCTTAGATTATCTGTGGTGTGACGTCACTCAAACCGAAAACAATCATTTGACATGTCACTTATGTTATGTCAATGTCACAGCAAAGCTACATGCCTACATGTCCATGGCAAACTTCACTCGTATAATATTCGACATGAAATTAGTTTAAGATCCTATGACGTCACATCATGGCCGACACCGTT